>CAOJBK011454235.1:0-19109 GCA_948294925.1 Codiaeum variegatum | reverse complement strand
AGTAACCATAATTTTCCCAACATGGTTCCTTAATTTAAGGAAAAGTGGTTGGAGAAGTTATGGGTATAAATAGGGATGTGTCATCTTTTTTTCCTAACACACTCACTCACACTCAAGCAAGAAAGATGATGAACTATTTATCATCTTCTTCATTGAGTTAGAGAGAGAAACTCTCTAAGAGTTAGAATGAGAAAGCTTAAAATTTACACTAAATTGAGAGAGTAAGTTTGTTTTGAAGAAGAGTTCTTCAAATACAAACTCATCTTTAATTAACCTTTGAGAAAGGAGTGTGGAGATGTTTTCAAGTACAAAGCCAATCCTTAAGTCTCAAGTTCTCAAGTAAAGGAGTAAGGATCAAACATTTGGGTAACCAAAGAGAGAAGATTCAAGCTTCTTAAAGAGAATCAGAGAATAAGCTTTTGGGAAAAGCTAGATATGTTTCAAGCTAGAGGTTTTGCACTTGAGGAGCTTAATGAAGGAGGGAAGAGGTATTTTTACTTCAAACATTTCTTTGTTCAACTTGTGTTTTTGGTCACAAATTAGTGAAATATCATTGGTTGAAGTTATGGGACCAAGCTTGGTTTAGACATTTATCAAAGACATTTATCAAAGAGTTTGATAAATGACTAAACCATCTATGTTAAAAGTGTTTTAATATAGAACTTGATTTTCAAAGTGTTTGAAAATTTCTTATGTTTTTGTTAACGGAGTTTTGACAAAATGTTTTAAGTTATGAAACCCTAGGGTATGGTAATGTTTCAAAGTGTTTGAAAAATTGCCTAACCTAGTTTTTGTTAAAAGTATTTTAATAAAGTTATGTGTTTGTGAAAGTTTTGAAAGATGGAATTCGAATTCACGATTCATTTTCTCCTTTTCTGCTTCCATTGCGTGACTCTGTAACGTTTCCTTCATATACAACTCACTAAATGTATGCTCAATGCTTTCTCTAGAGTTAAAATCACTTACCTCATAGATTTTTTCCTCTAGTTTGTCTGAACTCACTACATGGCATGAATTTGCTTTCTCATCATAATTTGACTTCGCATCAATTATTTCTAAGGCTTCATTATCAATCCATGTGAGCAACACTTCCTTTTTACCTTTCTTGGTCTTTTTCAACTTAGGCAGTTAGGTTTGATATGTCCTGGTTTGTTGCATTCATAGCAGAATGGTTCTGTTGACTCTGTCTTGGTAGGTTTAAATTATAGGTTCTTTTTTTATGCTTTTGGTTTTTCTTTCCTCGTTTCTTGAAGAACTTTTTCATTTTCTTTGCCTAGACAATCATATCATCATTTTTAGATGGCTTTGAATCTGCTTCTATAGCTAAAACTATCCCTTTCTTCATTTTTTATTTCCATCCTTTTAACTATGATCATTTTATAGGATAGAAGGGATCCAATAAGCTCATCCATGGTAAGTTCATCTTTGTCAATAAAAAAAATTCACTTTTTAGTCCCACTCCTTGGGAAGTGATATTAGTATCTTTTGAATCTAATTGTGTTCAAGCATCTAGCGCCCTAAAGCACTTAGTTAATTCATAATATTTATGAGTCAAATGTTCATTTCAGAGATTGTTTCAGGTGGCCGCATTTTAAAGGTCTTATAATCTTTTATGAGAACACTCATCTTTGCATCTTTAACGACTTTGCTTCCCTCGTAGGTGTTTCAAAGTTTGTCCCATATTTCTTTAGCTATCTTAGAACCTGAAACAAGATTTAACTCATAAGGGGTTAAATCACAATGCAAGATATTCATGGCCTTAGTATTTTGAACTATTTGTACCCAATCAACCACAATATATCTTGTTCTTAGTTTTGGAACCACTAGAACTTCAATAGTCTTAGTTGGAGATTTAGGATCATTATAGATGATAATCCAGGTTGTAATGTCAGTAGCCTGAATGAAGTATGTGATTATGTTTTTATAGTAAGGATACTAAGTACCATTAAACAATGGTGGTCTATTTACAAATTACCCTTCAAGTAGAAATACTGCATCTCTGGCCTAACTAACCATTTATAGATATTTTCTCTACGATGTTATTAAGCCTTTAAATCAATAAAGACTTGCTCTGATACCAAATAAAATTGTAGATGAGACATCTAAGAGGGGGGTGGATTGGACTTCTTTCATATTTTAATTTTCTCACCCTATTTGGTTAGTAAATTAAGAGTTATAAGTTAATTGATTGGGCAATCTTAGATACTTATATTTTATATTTTAAATCCAACTTAGATGACTATGCTATTTTTTTAGAATCTTCTGTGTTCCCTAGAATTGATGGTTCAGTTATCTGGTTTTGTACGCATGAGTATTTTATAGATAATCTTAGTAGTGAGTCAAATAATTTGATTAGAAGTTTATAGCTTTGAAGGTTATCAATTGATACTCATATCGATTTATATTAAAAACTCTTTTAGATGCAGTATGTAATGTTTTAAGATGCTTATGCATGGAATGATGTTTGAGATGCGAAGTAGACTAAAAACAAAATTAGAGAAAATTCAAGAAAAAGTAGAGATATAGACCAACATAGATATTTATACTGATTTGGCACTAGCACTAACACTAACATCTAGTCCCCAAGGATCCCACATTGGGTGTTTTACTATATCGGGTCTATCTAAATCTGGCTAAGGCAAGCCTTATAGTTGTCTATTCCCTAGACACTTACCTTAGTTAAGTCTTTATCTGAATTTACTAAAACTCACAAATTTTCACTTAAACTTCCGAAAACCTCTTTACCTACTATCAAAACCAAATGAATCTTGCAAACTTTTAGACCGAGTGGCTGTAACACCTGTTACACCTACTATATGATTTAACCTTAAGTGCTTGAGAATCTTTTATAATTTTTAAAATACAAGATTATAAAAAAAATTATTACAAAAATTTCTATATGGATGAAGACTTAAATGCAAGTAGGAGTTTCGATGAAAAAAAGATTTTTAACAATAACTCAAGCTAATGATTTCAATGATGCAAAAACTTATTTGAATTTTAAAATTTTCATGTACAAAAATCTTTTCTTGAATATGAAGAGATGAACAAATGTCTTTTCAAGGAAAAATGATTAGAACATTAATGCAACACTTGGAAACTTAAAAATCAAAGTTTTCAAAGAAAAATGATTACAAGATTAATGCAATATTTGAAAACTTAAAAATCAAATCAATGCAATTTACTTTTTTCATATGTTCATTAAAGAGTTATGTGGGGGTATTCATAACATTCAAAAAATATAATTGTCAAGAGATAAGGATTTGGAACCAAGATGAAAACAAGTTTAATAGCTTCTATAGTTGATTTTGTCTCTAACAAGTAAATTCTTAAGGGTCTGTAACAGTGTGTCCGATAGGCTGGCACACAGTTGTCAGTGTAGCCCGAGGTTGTCCCCCGTTGGTGGACAACTTTACTTAGTCAATAGTAAATAACCGTTTAAAAATGTGAAAAAGTCAAGTTTGTTTAATGTGTATGTTGGATGAATAATCCTTATCAAAAGCATAAACCTTTAAACCAAATAACAATAATTTTTCTTGAAAACAAGTACGATTTATAATTCCAAAACCAATTGTATGAAGTTTTGTACATCTAATAAGACTAGATGGATGTGACAAGACCAATCCATTTAATAAAAATAACTACCTAGATAGCTAAGATCTAAGTCTAACATTCTTCTTATATATAAGCTCCACCGGAGGATGAGTTAGTCAACGATCTTTATATTTAAGCTTTATTTCCGTCCTTCATCTATATGTTGTTAGTTAGGTGAATTCATTAGATCCACCTGAATTAACTTAAATGAAACATTAGCTAATTCACAATTAAAATATAGTTTTATTACCATCAAAAGTAAATTGTTAACTTATGAGACTAATAGGAACATTTTCTAACTAGTTTTGTTGCTATTAGTATCAATGTTGGTTTTAAAATTTGAACAAGTAGAGCTTTTGTAGGCACTATAGTTTGAGACAATAAAGACCAAATCATTATTGGAGTAGTAAAATTTGATGAATATGATTTAGTAGAGCTACTAAAATGCAAGCAATTATAATGGCATAAGGGTGATAATGAAAATGAACTTATTAAGATAAATAATGGTTGAAATAGGTAATGTTTTAGTAGCTAAGGTTTTTAATGTTCTTGCTACTTTTACTAGCAGGCTTAGATTAAATTGAAAATTTAGTTTGTTGTAAGGCTTCTTAGTCTTGTATAGATTTGGAACAATGTCTTACAATTAAACAAGTCATTATTTGGTTAGAGCAGCTAGCTAAATTATTACTCCTTACTTCTATAAATAAGTGACAAATAAAGATTTTTATACACTAATTAAGATAATTATAACTTTACCTTAAATAGATAATTTTACTTTTATTAAATATATTAACTTTCACAAATTCTCTTTCGTTAACTTTTAATATGCACAATTCATATTAACGGTAAATTTAAATATATTATTTTTTTTATTAATTTTCTAATTTGTTGCTTTTTTTTAATGAATAAATGTAAAATTTTTATTTGATAGTTATTTGTGTACGGTGACAACTTTATTGATTTTCAATAATGGAATTATAATTCATATGGCAAAAAAAAAAAGTTAAAATTGTTTATTAGTTGTCTAATTTGGAGATCATATGGTTGAGTTAGAATCCGCTTTAATAAATGTAGACAGAAAGAAAGTTGTCTTTCCACTAATTGTAGCTGTCTTCCTCTACTAGTTAGCAATAGTTAATGCAATTTCTGAACTTATTCCCACAAAATCTATAGCTAATAAAAAGCAGTGCTTCATAGTGTACCAAAACACATTGTTCTGATTTTCACCTAGTAATAGTAAAATTAAAAAATGAATATTGTAGGTAAGGTAAGATAAAAATGAAGGCTCTCACACTGTGTTATTGTATTGTGTGTTTTAAAATAAGGGAAAGCAATGAAAATGCCTTTTCTGATGATGGGGTAGGAGGGTCCCACTGGACAGGGTTCCAATTCCCAAAGCCTTTTGCTCTTAGTACAAATACCCACATTCCCTCGCTCTTCTTGTCATCACTCACACCCACACCTCTCCAATTATACTTATCCTTCATATTGGCATTTTTTTTGTCCATTAATTCTGCAACTAACACTCAGTAGTGGTCTCCAAGCAGACCTCTGTGAGTTGCTTTGTTACCTTGTTCGACGAGACGATGGTGAGCCAGAAACAGGGCATCGTGTCAATTCTGGGTTCTGATTGTGAAACAACCAGATCTTTAAGGAGAACTCTCTCTGCTGATATGTCCTCCCAAAAATGGCTTTCTCAAAACGGATTCTCTTCTCGTCTCAAGAAGATTGCTTCCTCGCAAGAATTCCCAGTTTCTGACTATGAGAAAGAAACTGAGAGTCGAGGACAGTTTGAGATATGGAGCTCTATCTTAACACAAAAAGCTCAACAAGAAGAAACCCAAAATCTTCCACCTTATGTGCACCCACTTGTGAAAAAAACATCAAGTTGCTTGAGCGAGAAAAGCCTTGAAATTTGCACTGAAAGTCTCGGATCCGAGACTGGCTCTGATGGATTCTCTTCATATCCACCGTCAGAGACTGGAGATGTTGAGGAGGAGGAACAAGAAGAACAAGATGAAGAAGATGAAAAAGTTGCTCAGAACTATGATGTGGAGGATTATCGTACAGCAATTACTAAGAAATCGCCACCAAAACTGTTCCCTCCACCACTTCCTTCATTATCTACAAGTGATAGGACGCCTCTGCACATGAGGCCTCGCCGTGATAATGGCAGGTTGGTTCTTGAAGCTGTCTCTGTTTCTTCACAGAACAACTTCAAAGTTAAACGACAGGACGGACGCCTCCTTCTCAGCTTTATTAATACTCCTGATCAAGAAGAAGAAGAAGAAGAGATGGAAATGGAGAAAGAGGAAGAAATTGATGAAAAGGTGAGATTTGTGATGGAGCCAACACCAAAATTGGGCAGTGGGGTTACAAATGTTCATAGGTTAGCAATGATGATGAATAACCCCGTGGTTTTAGCTAACAAAATGGTCAAATTCAAAGAAGAAATGGTAGAGGTAGTGAACCCAATTACCCCCAAGGCCCAGTCACTGCCGCCTCTGCCTCGGATGATCCCTACAGCTGCAACACCAACATCTTTTAATGCTTATGAATACTATTGGAAGCCTAAACCCACAACACCAGAATGTCAAGCTCAAAAACCATCATTAATAATAACCAAACACAACAACAATAAGAATTTAATTGTAAATGACAAAAGGCAAGAATTTGTAATATTGAGAGGAAACAAAGGAGATTGCTTAGTTCATCTGTCAAAGGGTTGCAAGGACCCAAGAAGGTCTCTTTTGTTTTGGGAACCCCATTGCATTGCAACCTCCTAATAAAACTCTATTTCCCACTTCCACCCCTTTGGTGGATTTCTGTACTCAAATAAAAACAAAATATATAGTTTGATTTAGAAGATCTAATACAAAAGAGAGATCACATTAACAATGTTATATTTAATATAAACTTTTATAACTCTTACTTCGTTTTAATAATATGTAGCTTCACTTTGCTTTTGTAATTGATTAAGCCAATGGGCATTTTATTTTATAAGATTACTCGAAGGTTGTTTTCCATATATAGAGCAACAAACTTTACTACTACAATGTAGTAGTAGTGCATTACTTGATTGAAAATAAACTAACTAAATTATTTGGAAAAGAAAAAAAAAATAACAAAATTGTCACATATATACAAAAAAAAAAGGTTAAATCTGGACATATGCAACAGTAAAGGAAGAAAAAAAAAATGTTCACTGAAAATGAGTGTTTAGTCAAACTATTTCATAGTGATATCCTTGTCTGCAAGATATTCTTCAATGGGAATTTTCTTTTCGGAAATTTATCCATAACTATCAGAATCACAAAGAAAATTAATCAGCTACCACATAAATATTATAAGTTTAATCTATAGCATAATAACTAATGAGCAATTAAAAGAAAAATAAAATATATATATATATTTCTTTGGTCACTTTGAATTATGTATCAAAATTTTGACCATTATTTTTTTTAAAAGAAAAATATTCATTTATAATATAAAATAAATATCATTTTATTCATCATGAAAAATATATTTATAATATTAACTTTTTAAAATTTTTTACTAACACAGTTTAAAAGAAAATTAATAATTAAAACTCGACCTCAAAAAATATGAGCAGCGTATAATTTTGGACAATACATAAACACATTCATTTTGAGCAAATTAAATATATTTATTGGGTAAACTAATGTCCAGAATTATGAAAAAATAATACACGGATAAGAGGGAGTCTGGGACAACTTGATAAAAAACAAGGAAAAGAAGATGAAAAGAAAGTAAAAATAAAAGAGTATTATTATGTCTAATATATATCATACCTTTTTTTTTTCTAGAAAAACAGAAAAGGAAGTCCGTAGGTAGAATGAGTGGTTATTATGGAGCTACGTCAATTATTTGTGTCCTAAAAAATTGCAACATATTTTTGAAAATATGTTTTAGAAAAAATTTGATATGATAAAATCATAATTTTTAAATCCGGACAGGTATTTGAACCGGTAAAATTAGAGGATCAATGATTAAATATTCAACCGGGATAGATCCGTTATTTAAAATAATAATATATATTTTATATTTATCTATTAAAAATAAATATAATATATTAATAAAATATATAAATTATATATTTTGTAATTTAGACAATAAATTATTTTTAATAGATTTTATTGTCCAAATTACAAAAGATATATTTTGATATTATAAAATTAATAAAAGTATATTTAATATATATTATATTATATTTATTGTATAATTTTATATAAATTACATAACATATATTAATATTATATATTTTAGAGGATCAAGGTCAAAAATTTAACAAGAGTCCATCCCTTGTTTAAAATAACAATATATCTTTTATATTTATATATTAAAAATTAATATAATATATCAATAAAATATATAATATTAATATATGTTATGTAATTTATATAAATATGATATAATATATATTAAATATACTTTCATTAATTTTATAATATCAAAGTACATCTTTTGTAATTTGGACCATAAAATCTATTAAAAATATTTTAATTAAAATATCAAATAAATAAATATCTACATTTTAGCTAGGAGTGCTAAGCAAAATATTTGAGAATAAAAATAGCAATGTAAGGAGAAGATGTCACAATTTCATGGAAAATGATATGATGTTGGTCTGAGATCATTTAAAGAAGCTCGTGCCAAGTGCCGATGTTTATTGAATCAACATGAAGTTTTATGGAGGCAATGTGCTTAACAATATTGGTTGGAAGAAGGCGATTCTATAATGTTGTCCCACAAATGGCTACCCAAAAGGACGTGACTAGTAGTTTAGAAATTTTCATATTTTTAAGTCAAGTATGTGAACCTAACTCAAAAATCAATTTTGATACAAAGAAATTCAATAAATAAAGCTTTTTTATGCTATTATAAAGTGCAAATTGCAAGCATATAACTTTCAAAAAAATTGCAAGTATATAATAAAGCAAGTATAATGATATTAATACAAAGCAAACAATAATAAATAAGCAAATATAACGAGAATGGATAGAAATGCTCAGTATTTTTCTAGTAGATTATAGTAAATCTTTTCTCTTATGTCTACTCTATTAATTATCACTGGATTGAGGTTCCATTATCTTCAATCGGAGTCTCCAATCTCCTAGTTTTATGAGATTTCGCCCTTTATACTTTAACCGAGATATAACCCACTAGAGCTGAGCAAAACCGAACTGAAATCGAGAAATCGAACCCATCCAAATTGAAATTATCAATTTGGTTCGATTTTAATTTTTAAAAGTCGAAATTATTTCAGTTTGATTTGAGAAAAAATTTCGGCTCAAACCGAATTGAACTAAAGTTGTATTATTATATAATAAAATTAATATTATTTATACTTTTTAAAAAATTATTAGAAAAAATAACTAATATTTGTATTACATTTATATTTAATATTTTAACAATTCTATAAATTAAAGTATTTGGACATAAAATGTATAATTTTTATTAAGATATTACATAATTATATAAAAAAATTTTGGCACAAAAAATATTTCAGTTTAAAACTGAACCAAAAATATTTCAGTTCGATTCGGTGCGTAATAAATTTCCGTTTGGTTCGATTTGTTAAAATATTAGAATTTTAATTTTCGATTTATTCAATTTGATTCGATTTTGAATCGAACAGACTGAATACTCACCCCTGCAATCCACAATACAAGAGATTTGAAGAGAGTTTACAAATTGTTAAACCTTTAGAATACTTTCTACAAAGTGAAACACAAGCAAGAAAAAGGTAAGCATTGAAGTTTCAAGAATATGAGATTGAAGTGTAGTTCTTGAAAAATATCATACAATGAGAGATTTGATCTTTTTAGCTTAAGTCACTAGAGAAATTTATTATTATTATTATTATTTTGCTACTTGTTCTCTTGGTTGACTTTTCAAGTGATCTTGCTTATATATGGTGTTTTAGAGGTATCATTTTCCATCTAAAATGGTCTAAAAGAATCATGGGATGATCTTTCAGTAGTTATTATTTTACATTGTACATAGCCAAATGTCGGTTTGTTCTTTATCCGCACATTGATTTGAGTTATATGAGTTTGAATTTTAAATTTCTATAAATACAAATGGTGGCTTGGTTGAAATGCTGACTTGCCCAAACAGTGGCTCGCCTATTAGCAAATCGCAACTTGCTAAAAATACAGACAATGGTAATCCCATCAAGCAAAATCTTCAAAACACTTGTGCCAAACCAAATTGGGACTTACCAATTTCTTTCTTTTCCCATATATGGCGGTTTGCTTATGTACAAACCGGGCTTGCCTTTAGTTATATGACAGTTTTCCATCCTAAGCAAACTTCAAGGGCTTATGTGATATTACGCGACAGTTTGGCTATTCCTTAAGTCGGGGTTTGCCTCTTTCAACCTAAAAGTCTTTTTAAACATAACTCAAGTAACCTCATTGGTATAAATTATTCTCTAAATAAAGTCAAATACATTTCATTTTACATCAACCTTTAAATCAAATATGAAAAAGTCATACTTAGTTCAAGTCAAATTCAGTGTATATCAACCTTTAAAATCATACATCAAATATAACAAAATTATACTAAACTTTGGTTTTGGTATGTGCATAATATAGAGACATAACAATTTTTCATTTTTAAAGATGACAAAATCAAGTTTAATTTTAAGAATAACGAATGAATGATAAGTATATGAATCAAAATGTTGCGAAATGCTAACCTTGGTGCATGCATATTTTTTTTAAAGGAAAAACTTGACACTTTCAAAGTGTTTAAAGAATATGTAACTAAAAGAAAACATATATGGCAATAGATCAATCTTCATACAAACATTATAGCCAAAAGTCGTATCAATAAACCATGTATCAAATTTTAAATATATATATATATATATACCACAAATTAAATCAACATATCTCAAACTATACTAAGAGCATTAGGGGTGTCAAAACGGGTTAGTGAGTTGTGTTCGAGTCGGGTTAAACCATTTAAATGACACGATGAACATCAATACGAATACAACCCATTTATTAATCGTGTCTATATTTCTGACCTTAACATGATACGAAAAATAAACAGGTGATACAAATACGACACATGTAACCCATTTATATTAATAGGTCATAAACGGATCATAAACCCGAATATGACCCTTTAACCCATTTAATATATATATATATATATAAAATAGAAATTAGCATAAAATAATTAATTTTAGTTAAAATTTTGACTAATATTCTTAAGTTCTTAAATTCTTAATATAAAAAAAAATTTACTTATTAATATATTCATTAAACTTTAAAAAAATCACTTAAGTCATTAAATGAGTTAAATGGGTCGAGTTTACACGACACGATGCAACTCATATGGTTAAATAGGTCAATAATTGATTAGCGGGTCAACCCGTTACACGAACCCGTATAACTTGTTTAAGTTCATGTCATAAACAGGTTGATCCGTTTATGACACGAACCTATTAAGCCTCAACCCTAATCCAAAAATTTTTCATGTTAGGCGGATTGTGTTATCATGTCTTGATCAATTTTGACACCCCTAAAGAGCATATATCAATATACCACAAGCTAACTTCGTCCCCTATTTGTCATCATTCAAAAAGGAACAATAATTATGATCCAAAATGTGCAATATACTAAACACCATAACGATAACATTAATACTTATAAGAGTTAATCATAACTTAATTCTAATAGAAGTATCCAAACTAAACAGAAGATAATATCCAAAATGGACATATATAAAAGTACTTAGGCCTTAAAAGGCCATATGTATCAAAACATAAAAAGATAATATAATGACATATAAGTTGCCAAGGATGAACTAGAAAGAAGTGGTGTCATGCTTCAGAAGGAGGTGAAGGTTGTGGTAAGTGAAAGATAGCAGTTTGAATCATGACATACATGTCGCATTACTTCTGTATTAGCTCTTCTTATCGATGTGCCACTGTTGCAAGACGATCATTGATGGTACCAAACTTTTAGATCACTTTAGTCTTGAATGTATTCATATTGTTGTTAAGCTGATGGAACATCCACATCATCTTTTCTTCCAATATCTCATCATCATCCTCAATTTGTTCCCCAACACATTCTCTAACCATACCATCCATAACTTCATTAGGTTCCTTTAGAAGTGCATCACCCTTGAGTCTCCACCACTATGAATTTTCTCAATAAGCTCCATCTTGGACCGAGTTTTGAAGTCTAACCAATCATCTTTTCTCATTTCTATCTTAAAAGGTGCATTAATAGCTTCATTAAACACACCATAAAGGAAATCAAAGAGGTAATAATTCACCCATATTGTATTTTTCCTACAATTCAGTTTAAAAAACTAGAAATGTTGTTTGAGATCCACCACACTGAGTTCACATAATTTTTGGTTCGATAATAATGAAAGCACATAAAGCTCTCTTTTAGATGTTTTACTAGAGCTCTTCCTTTAGCAAATAGAGTACTAGATATTATTTTGTGCACCGTGCTATTCTTAACACTAGTGATTTTTCAAGCATGTACATGGACGTAAGGAATTTGGTGAAACCAGTCAATTTCTTCCAATATGCATGAGCAATCCATGTATATGGTATAGCTAACTCTCCAATATCTCTGTAAAGGTTAACACTCTTAGCAAACTCAACAATGGGCATAACTTTCTCAACCCCCATAGTGTTTAAAGTGAGGTAAAAAGCATCAATGATCGTTAAGGTTTTCTTATTTTTCCATTTTGATCACTAACCTTTGATTTTTTTTTCCATTTTAATCACTAACTCTCTATTTCATTACATTGAAAGGTCATTAAGGGGTTTAATGATTGGAAATCTGACGTGGCATGCTTACTTAGTCAACATGTGTCATGTGACATGGCATCTTTTGTTAGTTCCTAGTCGGCACGTGTTATGCCACGTCAGATTTCGGTCCATGAAACCTCCTAATGACCTTTCAGTGTAATAAAATAAAAAATTAGTGATCAAAATGAAAAAAAAAATCAAAAGTTAGTGATCAATATGGAAAAGCAAACAAAGTTTAGTGACTACTGGTATTTTTTACTCGTTAAAAGTGATATACCACTTATTTTCACCCAATTTCATAGTGGAATAAAATCCAAGTGTGTGATTATGATAAAAATTGCTAGAATTCTCCACAAATTCTCAATCATGAACTACATATTGTAGGAATTCCCAAAGTTGACCATTAATTTATGAAGTTTCTAAGAGTTTCACATCTAGAGGGCTAAGTCTATCAGGGGAACTTACCCTAACAAATTGACTACATTTTCCCCTCTATTTGTCATTAGAGAAAACTAAACTAAATTAGTCAGGTGGATTTCTTATTAGTTCTTCCCGACTTCGATAACTCTCTCAAGCAACTCTAGTGCTTCAAGGATGCATATTGTGCATATCAGGATTCTTTGTGTGAGTGAGTCTTCTAGACATGATAAATATTAGATGGAGAAATAGACAAAACACAATAATAGTTATAGAGGAAAAGGGTAAAATAGGGTTTAACCATTAAGGGTAATAAAACTTAAAATTTTAGGGTTTTATGATGGAAAATACTTGAATTTGATGAGTAGAATAAAAAATACCAAATTATTTCCTAGTGTATAAGCCTAATTTGATAAGAGAATGATAAAAGAGAGGGAGTCGGTAGCTTAGGTTGATAATTGGCATTTATACATACATTTTGCCCAATGTTCTTGGTCATTTTCTATATTAAATTGAATTTAATTTGCTTGTTCAAGTGTATTTTCTAGTTCTTTTAGGATTCAATTGATTTCAGGAGCTATGTAGCAATTTAATGGGTTTTTGGTGTGAAATCCGATATAAAGGAGAAAAATGAAGTGAACCAAGAAATTAATTACTTCCTCACATTCTGAATTCACGGCCATGAAGAGTGCCCGTGAGGAAGCCCTTAAGCTTCTATCCTCTTTCTAGCAAATTAGTACATAGGCAATAGCTAAAGTGTGAGCTCACGACCTCATCTAACACCCGTGAGCGAGCTATTTTAGCTACTACCAAATTAAGCTGTGATGTGATTTTTGACAGGATTTCTTTAACGACTGTAAGAAGAGCCCATGAGCAGCCTAGAAAATGGGGTATTTAAGGTATTTTAGCTTCAAATTGAAAACATTTTGGACTGTTAGACCCTAGGAGCTTCACCAAGCCCTATAAAAAGCTAAGAATTCAGAAATTACAGATCAAAGGAGGTAAAACCAAGGTGGAAATCAATTATTCATCCAAGTTTGGGTAAGATTTTTAAGGATTGAGAGGATTTATCTAGAATCTCATTGGATTTTTAGTTTATTCTTTTTTCTCTTATTTTCTTATTCTTTTCTTATCATTAGGATCTAAACCATTCCTTCTCTACCCATATTAGACAAGCTTTATCTTATTTTATATAGATTGAATAACTAATTTATTCAATGAACGTTATTTCTTTTATCAAGTTGATTCTTTGATTTAAATTTATGAACTTCACTTGCAAAAGCATGCTTGCTTGAATGGTTTTGTTGTTCTTTCTTTACTAGAGATAGAATGATTGAACCTTAAACACTCATAGGCACATATGATTGTTGTGTTCACAAGAGATAGATTCATAAAATCCTAGGGTTTTATATGTTCCTTGTTATTCATGCTTTTTCTAATTAAGTGGGTTTGAGAAGAGATTCATATCTATTACTCAAAAATTAGGGATTTAGTGGTCGTTTGGTTTAGAGGAATTCGATGGTGGATTTCATAAAATCCTGGATTTCAAAATTGATTGTTGTTTGGTTTGAAAAATTTAGAGTTGAAATCCATGGATTTGTTAACTTCCATCATCATTTAAACCTTAAAAAATGAAGGATTTGAAATCCCACATGAAAGGTGGGTTTTTAATTCCATGGATTTGAACAAATCCATGGATTCAAATCCTTCATTCCAAAAGACCCCTTAGTTACTTGAAATAGAACTTTAGCTATTTTTGTGGAATACCCATTTGATAATTGAGAGAAATTTCATTGAGTCATTGTTTAATACTGTGAAATAAGATAAAGTTGGTTGAAATCTAGTTAGACGCTTTATCATCTATTGTTCTTCCCTAAAGCTTGTTAATTTCTGAATTTCGATGGTTTAGTTTAGTTCAAATTTAAGTTTAAGTTAAAAATTGCTTCAAAAACCATTCCTTGTTGACTGTTAAACAATAGTTAAAGAGAGTGAGTTAGTGATTGCCTTTCGGACATTCCCTTGGGAGAACTATACCTAGACTCACCCGATTACTACTTGATATGAACTCGTGCACTTGTGAGTGTTGTGGTCGGCATGCATTAAGTATTTGATGTCATTTCTAGGGATTGTCTAAAGAGGTCAATATTGATAACAAATCTAAGACTATTGATTTAGCTTTTATTTTCTTATTTACTAATCTTTTAGCTCTTTGTGCTGTGTTTCAAGTACTAGTGCATGACTAGAGCTAGAAGTACAAATGTAGTTCCTTACGATCCTAAGTTAGAATGAAACTTGAGGAGACTAAGGCAAGAAAGGGAGCTAGCTTTTTCCAAAGACATACCACTTCCGGAGGAGTCCGACAACAGTTATGTTCAAGAATTAGAAGAGGCTATTAAAGTGAAAGTAGAAGTGTTTGACGCTAATATGGAGGGTTGAAATCCAGCACGTAGGACAATGTAAGATTTTACATGGTTGGATATGAATGAATTTGGTGGTCCCATTTGAAAGCCACCAGTAGAGGCTAACAATTTTAAGATCAAGCCATCCGTAATGTAAATGATTCAGAACTTATGATAGTTTGGGGGTCTAGCACATGAAAATCCCCATAGCTATCATGATGATTTCATCAAAATTTATGACACTTTCAAGGTGAATGGAGTGATGGAATATGCTATAAATCTACGGTTGTTTCCAATCTATTTTAGGGATCAACTGAAGAAATGGTTGAAGTTAGTCCCACCGGGTCATTTCACTACATGGGACCAGTTGGGAGTAGCTTTTATAAAGAAGTACTTTTCCCCCATCCAAAACCATAAAATTAAGGAATGAGATATACTCTTTCATTCAATCAAATGAAGAGTCACTTTATGAAGGATGGGAGAGATTCAAGGACTTGTTAATAAAGTGTCCTCATCATGGGTTGCCACTTTGGCAATAAATTGAGACATTCACAAATGGTCTCAATTATAACAATAGGCAATCCTTGATAGCAGTCGGTGGAGGATCCTTGAAGGAGAAGACTCTAGAAGAAGTAAGAGACTTATTGAGGAGATGTATCTAGCTTACTATCAATGGCAACCCTTCTCAAGGGACCCACCAAGATTAAGAGCACCAGGTACTCATTCTATCAATCTGGTTGTTGCATTGACTACTTAAGTGGAAGTTTTGAATAAGAATTTTGATGCTTTGGGCTCAGGTACTTCATTTTAAGACAACAAGCTATGTATTATGAGAGTTGTGGTGGTAGCCACCACACACAAGAGTGTAATTTAGTTGGTACTAGTGGTAGGTATGAGCAAGTAGACTTGTTAGGGGGTATGCAAAGAGGAACCAACAACAACAATAAACCCTACTCAAACACTTGCAACCCTAGATGGAGGAACCATCTAGATTTCTTATGGAAGAACCAAAATGAAAGGGAGCCACCACTGGATTTTCATGCACCAATTCAAGGAAAACCTTCACCACCTAAAAATAGTATCCTTGAAGAAACTATGGAAAAGTTTGTGCAAGCAACCGAGACATGATTTCAAAATTAAGAAACTATAATCAGAAACACTCAAACCTCCTTATGAAATCTAAAGGCTCAAGTGGGGAAAGTTACTAAGCTTTTGAGCAAGAGAACCCTAAGAAATTTGCCAAGTAACTCCAAAGAAAATCTTAAAGGAGAACTTAAGGCAATTACCATGAGAAGTGGTTGGTTGGTGGAGGGTGTGAGCAAACAAGGGGAGGACATGGAAAAAATAAAGGATAAAGAACCCATCTAAGAGGAACAAGGAGAGGTAGTTAAAGAAGAGTAAGTGAAAGGTGAGACCAAAATAGGAGATGAGCAACCTAAATCACCACTAATGGTAAGGGAGTATCATCCCAAAGTGCCATATTTGGCATGCCTGCAAAATGATCAGTTTGATGTATAATTCAGTAAGTTTGTCAAACTCTTTAAATGATGGCATATTAACATTCCATTTATGGAAGCTCTTACACAAATGCCTAAGTATGTCAAGTTCATTAAATATATCCTCTCTAACAAGAGGAAGCTTGAAGAGGTATCCTTAATGCATTTGTCCGAGAATGTTGTCTATTATTCTTCAAAAAGTGTTGCCTAAAAAATTGAAAAACCCTAGTAGTTTTTTTAATGTTCCTTGTTTAATAGGCAACCTTGAGATTGAAAAGCCATTGGCCGATCTAGGTGCTAATATTAGTGTCATGCCTTACAAAGTTTTTAAAGAGTTTGGTATTAGGGAACCTAAACCAACACTGATGACCATGTAACTTGTGGATAGGTCTGTAATCCATCCTAGAGGATTTATCGAGGATGTATTGGTTAAGGTTGGGGATTTCATTATCCCAAATGACTTTGCGATTAATGATAAGGATGAGGATACAAACATGTCTCTAATTCTTGAAAGGCCATTTTTAAACATGGCCTATGCTCTTATTGATGTTCATGAAGGTACCCTCACTTTAAGATTGGGTGAGGAGAAAATTTTCTTTCATATTAACAATGCAATGAAATTCCCTTTGGTTTTTGATGATGATGGTACATGAAATGATAAAGGTGAAAAGAGACCTTCAATTTTATCACTAACTTTTTTTTAAGGATTCCCTTGAGAGTTGTCTTATGCAGGAAAAAGTACTAGAGGAAGACTTGGAAGCAAAGGAGGAGTTGATGCACTTGGTGGCTATCAAGTTTGTTGAAAGGAAAAGGGCTTATGAGACTATTGATATGCCTAGTGGTGTCAAGGTAAAGCCTTTTATCATTGAGCCTTTGGAGTTGGAACTCAAGGCTCTCTTGAGAAAATTAAGAGTATGCCTTTTTGGATGAAGGAAGAAAGCTCCCCATAATCTTGAATGCCTGATTATCCTTGGAGAAAAAGGAGGGATTAGTTGGTTTATTAAAGCATAAAAGGGTGATTGCTTAGAAAGTGACTTAAATTAAGGGCATTAGCCCCTTTTATTACACACATAAGATCCTTTTAGAGGATGACTTCAAGCCAATACTATAGCCATAGAGGAGGCTAAATCCTAAAATGAAAGAGGTGATCAAATTGGAGGTAATTAAGCTTTTAGATGCTGGTATCATTTACTCCATCTCAGATAGTTCTTGGGTTAGTTCGGTGCAAGTGGTTACCAAAAGCAGAGGCATGACTGTGGTGCCTAATGAAAATAATGAGTTGATTCATAAAGAACAGTCACGAGATAGAGAGTGTGCATAGACTACCGAAGGCTAAATGATGCCACTCATAAGGATCATTTCCCCTTGCCTTTCATTGACCAAATGTTAGAGAGACTTATCAAGCATTCATTCCACTGCTCTCTTAATGGCCTATTGAGGTATTTTCAAATACCAATTGCTTCTGAAGATCAAGAAAATATCACATTTACTTGTCCCTATGGCACTTTTTCCTATCGAAGGATGCCTTGTGGTTTATGTAATGCTTTAATGACTTTTCAAAAGTGCATGACTGCTATTTTTAATGATCTAATAGAAGATTTCATAAAGGTCTTCATGGATGACTTCTCCATCCATGGAGATAGCTTTGAGGCATGTTAAGCCAACTTGGAAAGAGTCTTAGTGCAGTGTAAAGAAATGAATCTCATCTTGAATTGGGAAAAATGCCACTTTATAGTGGAAGAAGGGATCATTTTAGGGCACAAGGTATCAAAAGGGGGTATTGAAGTGGATAGGGCAAAGGTGGCCATAATTAAAAAATTGCCTCCGCCAACCAATCTTAAAGGCATAAGGAGTTTTCTAGGACACATGAGCTTTTATAAAACATTTATCAAGGATTTCTTAAAGACATCCCACCCACTAACTAGATTAAATTGAAAAGGATGTAGATTTCAAGTTTGATGAAGAGTGTCTTAGAGCATTTAACACCCTCAAGGAAAAACTCATTCATGCTCCTATTCTGGTGGCTCCGGATTGGAATCTCCCATTTAAGCTTAAGTGTGAAGCAAGTGATTTTACAGTGGGAGCGGTCATAGAGAAAAGGAGGGAAAAGTACTTCCAACCAATTTATAATGCAAGTAAAACCCTTAATGATGCCAAGTGAATTATAGCACCACTAAAAAGGAGCTCTCAGCTATGGTTTTTACCTTTGATAAGTTTTATTCCTACATTATCTTATCACAGGTAATTGTCTATATGGATCATTCGGCCTTAACATATCTCTTTGTGAAGAATGATGCTGAGCAAAGATTGATAAGATGGGTGTTACTCTCCAAGAGTTTGATTTGAAAATCAAAGACAAAAGAGGAGCAGAAATTTTCACGGCGGACCATTTTT
>CAOJBK011454145.1:0-13662 GCA_948294925.1 Codiaeum variegatum | reverse complement strand
GTATATTACCATTCAAACGCATTACCTCTGGCTTTTTGGATCATGGAGTTGGTTCTTTGGACGATTTGCTGAGACCAAAATGAGTCTCCATTGTGCTCTGAGAGAAGTGTGAGAAAGGAGGGCATGGAGATAATTTGGAGTTTCGGTGTAAGTTGAAATAAAAGTTTATATATTTGACATTTTAATTGTAATTTTGGCAGAGGTTCAGTGTCTAGGAATGCTCTATGAAAATTTTGGAAGGATTTTCGGTGCTAAAAATTTCTCCTGAAATGAGGAACTGATGGTCAAATTTATAGAAAAATCAAGTCGGAAATGTCAGAAAATAGGAATGCGCGTTAGGCAACTAGTGCATGCGCCAAGCAACTGGCACATGCACCAAGCCTCTAGCCCATGCACTAGGTGTCTAGTTTATGTGCCAGAGCCTTGGCTCACGCGTCTGGTTCTCAGTCCCGGTTCAGTCCGATATGATTCAATTTTTTAGGTTTTCTAGGTTTATTTGAGCTCCGATTTGAGTGCAGTTTGAGTCTATGGGCTCATATTGACCAGCCAGATTTAATGATATAAAAATATGAGTTCAAACCTATACTCATTTTAATAACAAAACTGCCAGGATCTCTTTCTTATAGAGGTAGTTTATGCTAAAGTACGACAATAGCTACCTCAGGAACTATCACTCTCTTGACCTCTTCCAATCTTCTTTTCAAAGAATTAAGCTCTTTGATAAACTTACCAAAATAAGACATATCCTTAATAACTTCAAGAAAAGGTAGATTTATAATTACCTTAGACATCATTTCAAAGGGCTAATAAAATTTCTTATGTTTCTTACCATCTTTTTGATGACTTTAAAACAAAAGTGGGGGGGTAAGAGTGGCAGGTGGTTGTATAAATCATCCGCCTTGTAAAGTTTTGATGAAGAGTGCGCTTCCTTCTCTTTCTCCTCCTCTTTTGAAATTATCACTCGCTCAAAAGTGTGTTTTTCCCTTTTTTTTTTAGCCTCCATCTTGGACACCTGCAAACTTAAGATCAACACTAATGTCATCATTAGCTTCCTTACCAGCCCATAGAACTATTTTAGACTTTGCTTGCTCTAGATGGCTAAGAAGTTTCCCTTGTCGGCACAATTGCAATTGATTTGCATTTGGAACAACTTAAGTTTCTAATTTTCTCATCGATGCCTCCAAGGTGTCAAATCGCCTATTGGTGGCCTTCTGATTTTGAGCACTAACTTAATTGAAAGCATCCAAGCTATCCACTAAGGATGACATCTTTTGCTATTGCTAGTTTGATCATTCTTCTTGGACCTATTATCCTATATGCATCATTTGAAATTGAGGTTGTTGTTGCTAGTTGTAGGTATCAGTTAATGGGTCATTCCTTGACCTAGGTTTGAAACCATCCAAAGCTTGTGCTTACTCTAGATCACCTATATAAGAACTAAAACTAAAAGGACAAACATTAACACCATAACTAAATATACCATAAACACCACATACCTCTTGCTGTTAGACATGTGTGTCTCCCTTTATGGATAGAAGCTTTATCTCCCTAGTAAGCTCAATTATTTACAGAGCCACATCTTTCCTAAGAGCTCCTTTTTAAACTTCCACTCTTCTTCTTGTTACACTTTTCTGTTGAAAATTGGAACCAATCATTTCAAAGAAATCAAAGGTCACATTAGCAGATATCTCTCCCATAGCCCTCCAGTTGTATTTTTAACTATGCTTTGGCCTTGAAATGTGAGCCTATAATAGAATAATTTATTGAGTTGTTATAAATAATTATGATGTGTGCACTAGATCTGTAACATCTTGAACCTTTCCTAAGCCTCATGAAAAGGTTCTCCATCCATTTGTGTGAAGGTTATAATCTTCAATCTCAGCTCAATAGTATTCTAGTGATAGTAGAACTTCCCCATGAATTTATCGTACACCTCCTCCTAAGTGGTCAATGAGTTAAGATTAAGTGTCATTAATCATGACTTAACATTATCTTTCAGAGGGTATGAAAAATATGTAATCTGTAGGTGATCTTCAGTTAGACCTTATAGATGGAAGGTCTAGATTGTAACATAGAAATCTCTAATGAAGTTTAGTGGGTCTTCATTTTAAACTCCATAGAATGATGGAAGCATGTTATAATGCATGTTCTTGCAAATGTAGTATATTAGAAACACCCAAGGTTGTATTCTCTCAAGGAACTGCAAATGGAATTATTTGTTTCATTCGAAAGTGAATATAAATGTAAGGGGAGTTTATTTGATTTGAATTGCAAGAAATAAATTTATAAACGGAAAATAAATGGTAGATGTAGATGCAAACACTTATTTTAATGCAATGGATTAAGAATGTCTAAGGTTTGTAATGTGATTATCAATCCTCTATGTTCAGGAATAAATCTAATTGATTATGTTAATGCCCTAGTTTCTATCAATTCAAAAGATAAGAATTAATCTATTAGCAATTGTATTCATATAAATAAATCTATCAATTAAATTAATTAAAAACTCAAACCTAAACTCAAGAGTCATATTTCTAATTCATCTTGAAATCCCTAAAAGAATAAAATCATGAAACAAACTTCATCTCTTAATCCTTTATTTAATTCCTAGGCAAATATCTATAATATTCAATCAATTCAATTAAGAATATAAATCATAATCAATGAGAATTAATCCAATCACATATTATGAACACGTCATACAAACCCTAGAATAGAATAATTCTAAATGAGATAATAAGGAAAGACATGAGTGATATGTGTACCACAGTAAGAATGTATAAAGAATCTAAGTAAGTTCTATCAACTTTAGCTCTAGTAATGTCCCCTTTGACAACTGGGACATTAGACTCAATCCTCTAAGAGAAAGCAGTTACTTCCCTAGTTGGCCTCTCTTAAACAACCTATAAATGTAGTAAATCAAAATAATAAGAAAAGGGGTCAAGAAGAGAAAAGGGCTAAAGAAGGAAAATTACCTTGGTTGTTGAATAAAGAGCTTTGACAGTTTATGCAAAAACCTCAAATTGAGAAACCCCCTTTGCACTGGAGGCAACAAGCTAAGCATCATCCCCAATTCAAAGGCTTAAATATTTGACTGGAGTCTCCTTCTCTGCAACTGAAAGAAAAAAGAAGAAATGACATATAAAAGAAGTTTAAATAAATTATAAAGGAATAAATAAAACAAGGAAGAAGAATTGGACTTTCCAATTTCAATCCTTTGCATAGATCTTCTGATGGGGTGCTTCACTCATACCTCACCCCTCCTCCTTCCTTTTTGGGTACACCACTCAAAGAGGAATGGCCTTGCAAGGGATATAAGTTCTAGCATATTTTCTAGTCTGCTAAGAGTCAGCTATCCTTTTACAGAACCTATAGAGAGAAGAAAAGAAGGAATAAGAACGTGAAGAAGCAAAAGAAGAAGTAAAAGGAGATAATGGTGAAGGAGGCCTCTTAACTATTAGCTGCTTTAGTACCAGAAGGCCTCAGAGGTATAAAAGATAATGGTGTATGAGCTCAAAACTTCTACAGAAGGTAGGATTTGACCTTTGGATCCTCCAAGCCTTCAACAATAGAGTAGATCTCCTCCAACTTAGCTTCTTTAAGCTCTAGAGTGGCATTCCTAAAGAAGTTATTAAAGTCAAATTAGCCTATAACAACATTCTCAATTCAATCTATTATGCTGTGAGAGATAGGATCCAAAGTCTATATCCCAATGACCATCTTCTCAATTTCTTTATAGTTTAGCCTACAATCATACTTTCTCTCTTTATTTAAGTTAAAACGCTTCAACTTCATAGCAATAGTAGCAATAACAAATGAGTGAGGGACCCATGTAGTTCTCTTCCCTATAAACCAAAGAAGCTAATTATCAAAATCCTCTTCCTTAGGCTCTATAAGACTCTCAAAAGGTGTAACTCTGGAGCTTCTAACTGTAGTAGTAGAGGAGGGAGGTACCCTTAAAGCCATTCTAGCACCCTCATAAATAGTAACAGGAGTTGCTTTATAGAGATGCATTTAGAAATAGTTAGCCCCTCGAAGTATTGGTTAAGATAAGGATACTCAGCTTATTAAAGACAAAACTAAGAAATCCATGAATGAATTTCCCCAATAGTTTACACCCTAAGCTAGTCGGTCCAAAAGCAGCAAACTTACAAAAGGTAGGGAATTCAGACTTCTCCAAGTCTTGGTTATCTACCTCGAAATAGCCAAAACAAATGAAGATATCATGATTGACGTTCAAATTGACTGGTTCCTTAAAAAATAACAAGCCAAGTTAGAAAATAGAAAAAACCAAAAGCAAAGGAGAAAAATAATAAAAAAGACATACTTATAATGGAGTTGAGAGATAAAGGAATTGACAGGTCTCCATCTTTATCTCTCAAAAAAGAATACTCTCAATCTTCTCCCTGTTGAAGAGTTACTTGGTCGATATTAGTGTCAACAAATGTTGTATATTCATATCAGAGAGAGGAGTATGCAAAAAAGCAAGCTTTTTGTGGCTTCTTGAATACACCGCTAAAACTGAGGCCATCTTTGTCTCTGCCAATGTACTCGAGGCTTAAAAAACCTCTCTTCTAGCCCTCCATCTTGTTAGCTTTGATAGAGAGACTACCCCTGTTGGGCTTGGATAAAGGCATATACACCTTATAAACCTCAATGTTGGGAACAAACCTAAAGAGCACTTGGAAAAGCTCAGCATAGGGGTCCTAATCCCCAAGTTGAAGCACAAAATTTTAAATCAATAGATGTCTAGGATAGATTTAGGGGTTAGAGTCATAGGATTGACATTAAAAAGGGAGAAGACCTAACAAAAAAAGTGAGAAGGAGGGAGTAAAAGGCTCTGGAGCATTTGGTCATAAACCAAACAAATTTATTTTCCCCAATAGGAACACAAAAATTAGGGTCATAATGGAAAACCCTATGATTATGGATGGGATATGAGTTGATAATGACAAGTGAAGAACTCTCGAGGTTAGGTTAGAATAATAAGACCTAACAAAAAAAGTGAGAAGGAGGGAGTAAAAGGCTCTGGAGCATTTGGTCATAAACCAAACAAATTTATTTTCCCTAATAGGAGCACAAAAATTAGGGTCATAATGGAAAACCCTATGATCATAGATGGGATATGAGTTGATAATGACAAGTGAAGAACTCTCGAGGTTAGGTTAGAAGAATACCCAAGTGAGGCTCTTTTTTAGTTTCACAACCTTCCGGTAAGAAGCAATGTTGCTTGTTACAAAATCCTTCAGTGGGAGCAATCCTTGTGATCCATCAAATTCACTTTGTTATCAGCCATTAATGAGCTAGAAAAAATGAAGTAAAGAAGAAAAGTTAGAAAGAAAAAGCAAAAAAAGCAAGGAATTCACAGAAGAAAAATTGGGGGGAAGTGGAGATTAGAAGTGAAAGAGGGAGATCAAAATAAGGACATATATAGACTCTCTCCAAAATCCTCCTTCTGCCCCGACACAAATGACATGTGTAGTCATTCTAATGGCTAAAATGAGTAGAAAGGTCCTTCGAATTAAAATATGTTGACTTTGAGCACAGAATAGGTCATGTTAATGAATGATCAAAATTAAAATTCTTTAATAAATTAGCAAGGTGAATGATGGAACCTTGAAAATCACATCAACGTGATCGAGGAACACAACTTCCAGCAGAGAATAAGTGCTCAGATTCATGACTTCTAAAGATTCTAATAGGCGAAGCCCAAGCAACGTCAAGATAAAGCCTCAACGAAGGGCTAAAACACAATCTTTAGAACGAAAAGACCAATGCAAACACAAAAATCACCCTCAATTAAAGAAAATATCTTAACATAAATGAAAGATCAAGATACTCTAACATGTCAAAACAAGTCCCCGAACGTGAAGCACTAGGGGAAATTAGTGCAAAATTTTCACACTGAAAGATGTGAGCCTTCAAGAATAGAAGACCCTAAAAGGTGTATCATGTTTGCTCAAACTAAGAGCTCTAATTGGAAGCCCTTCGCTATTGGAAGAGAAAAAGGGCCTTAGATATGGATCTCGTAAAGAAATAAGGACTTAGACCAAACAACTAAGAAAATGAAGCTATAAGCCCGTAAAGACAAGAAAGGATAAGTAAATAGCAGTTACTTAATATGACAAAGAAAATAATGAGCTTCGTGGTGTGGTCCCACATAGCCTTCGGCTTCATGCCTTCGACATGGAGGGCCCTACCCGAATGCACCTCTCTCAGACACATTATTATCATTACCCCATGGGTTCAAGAAGTATTCACCTAACAAAGGAAGATATATGTCACTCTCCTAAGGGACGGACCACAATCCTCTCCTTTCATCAGCCAACACTTAGCTTGCTAATATGGTGCCACCTATCCACCTTAGATCACATCCAACACTATAAATAGGTAATGTTGACACACATTTCAAAGTATGTTCAACCATCCCTATTTTTTCAAAAGCCTATTTTTCTATTCTTAGTAGATCCACGAAGTTCAAGAGCATTGCAACCCTTGAATATTGACTTGAATATCCGAGGGTCTTTGCCAAGCACATTAATATTTGTGCATTGTGCAAGCCCTTTTCAAAGCATCCAAGTAAGGTTCAATCCAAGCATCAGAAGATTGTTGGGTTTAGAGTCATCAACTTGCTAGCTACTTAATTAGTATTTAGGATTATAAAATAATATAATATACAACTAAACATAGTATTATGATTAGCACTCATCATCATATTGATAGCCTAGTCAAAACTAATACACATCACATGAGCAGTGATTGGAAATTATTTGTTTCGATTTGGTCCACTCTGATTTCAACCCCTCTAAATTTTAATGCTTAACCAGTCCTTAAATCTTTCGATCCAGTTATAGTTCACGGTTCATAAAATTCCTATTATAATTACAATTTTGGTCCATATATGGTTGCAACTACAGTTTTAGGCAGTTTTAATTTTGATTGTAATTGTAAACATAATTTTATTTTGTTATGGAAATTTTCAAAAATAAATATCTAATTTTTATCATAAAATTTAATTATTCAATTTATAAATAAAAATTTTAAAAAATGACATTTAGTATTTTTTTTTTATGAAATTGTTGTGTTTAAAAAGTGAATATAATATAACGATTAATTTTTTAAAATTTTTTTTATTAAATAGATTTTGTTTTATTTTTATGGATTTTGATATTTTTGAAACTCATACAATACATATAATTAAAAAATAAATATAAAATCACTAAATTTATATATTTATAAATAAAATCATATGCATATAAAATATATGGTTCAAATGGCCCAGTCAAATTTTAGTTTCATTTTTTTTTAATTGGCTCGTGAACCTTCAATTTTACGGTTTGGTTAATGAACCAAAATTGTTAGCCAGTCCGATTAAAGGTTCCACCCAATCTAATTCCGAATCTGTTCACAGTTTGAACCAGCTTTTGTCCATGTCTAAAACATCTACACTAATTTTAAGAAAAATGCTTATCTCATTATATTTTCAACATATAGAAAGAGACTAAGCTTGAGTAGGAGTGTTTAGTTGAGATGTTTAGAGTGAAATAGAATGGGGTTCATTCCATCCAATGTTTAGTTGAACTCTTTTAATATAAAATTTAATGCTCCATAAATTAAATTCCTCTCTAAATCTCTAGAATTCCATTCCTTCTCCAGCTCCAAAATTTTCAACCAATAATTTATTTGTATGGATTTCATTTCATTCTATTCCATTGAACTCCATCCAAATACATCCCCCCACCTCAATCATATGAGATGGATTTAATTGTGTTGACATTGATAGGATCAAGACTCATTTATATCACAGCAACTCTATATTTTGTAAAATTCTGGTTTTAGCTAATTTATCTGTACAGTTTGAATAAGATTGTAAATAACTAAAAAAAGTGAATTTTCAGTCCAAATTACAAGATTCTATATAACCATAAATGTGAAACTTCAGAGATGAAATTAATCTAAACAGCTCCCAGAAATGCGTGAAGCCTGGATATTTGCATTGGGTCCCTTTCATGTTTCCTCTCTCCATTATGAAATAACTATCAATGATAAATTTTGACTTTTAATTATTTTTAAAATATATAAATTAAAAATTATAAAAAATAATCTTGTGAAAGTATTTTTTTTAGGTAAACGTATTGATATATTTTTTATATTATAATTTAAAATATTTTTCTTATAAATTCATTTTTTAATACGTAAGCATGAAAAATAAAATAACAACTTATTTAAGAATGAAGGTAGTATGATTTAACTAATAAAAGACCATTGATTATTGTTGCAGAATATTCCAACCAAAATTTGGAACTCAAATTTGGAACTCTTGCCTTCCTAGACTCAGATAATGAATGCTACCGTGTGTAGCATAGCTCATTTTTAGCCTTTGTCAAATTATATTTATACGTATTTCCATTATTGTTTGGGTCAAAATCTACACCAATAATGGCAAAATTTGCTGCATAATGCTGTTTCATTAGAAATCTAACGTTCACTCTTTGCTAGAGATTGATGATTATGTCGCAATTCGATATAAATTCTAATTCAGTAGTTATATTATGCATCCAACTCAACGTCACTTGTAGTAAATGCTCATATTTATCTAAGTGCTAATTCATTATTTGGATTTCTTTTCGTAATTAATTTTAAATGATAAAAAAAAAAAACCTTAAATTTTAACAAAATAATTTCAATAAAAATTATTAAAATAATAAAAATAATGTTATTAATTTATAGACTTTTTTAAGTAAAATGTCGAAATTGAACTTCATCTTATTAAGAGAAAAATAAATAAATAAGTGATAAAATAAACTCAAAAAAGCATTTTAAAATCAAACAAAATACATGATTTAGACATAATTATCAAATTTTGTTGGAAATCTTCTATTCCGCCAAGAACGCCCAAAGTCATTAGTGAGAGTCGGCTTATTTTTTTTTTCCAAACTATCAAAGTTCTGGCCTTTAAAGTCATGCTTTTTTTTTTCTCAACAGTAATCCAGACAGTCTCATCCCTATCAATATGATTATGCAAGAAATCACCATGGAAAGATTGAATACCCTCTAATGCATCAGAATTAGTTGTAGCTTTACTATCAATATCTTTTGCAATCGAAATTCTAAGAGTTGTAGGATTATCATCTTCCTCTGTTGGAGTTGAGGAAATCTCATTACCTTTGCTACTGCTAACATCAACATTTTCTTTATCTCTAGGATTAATTTCAACATGATCAAACTCTCTTTGATATTGCTCATTAACAAGTTGTTAATCTCTATTGTCAGTAACCAAAACGACTTGTGCATCAGCATGCACATTTATAATAGAGTCTTCTTCCACCTGCTCAATAATAGAAGGATCTTTTTCTACAATCATATCAGACATTTCTTTCACATAATATTATTCCTCTATAAAATCATGACTTTTCTGAAATGGGATAGTAGTTGGAACATTTTTCTTTGGTTTCCATCTTTTTGCAGGAGCTGTAGAATCTTGAGCTTACACATTACTTTGAATTATGCCTACAATCATAGGAAGAATGACCAATAGAAGAACAAGTTTTACAGAAAGCAGATACACTTTCATACATTATATCAATCAGTAAGCTTGTGAGAAAGTTTTCACAAGTAATGTCTCCTGCAAATCACTAGACAAATCTATATCAATAGGCATTCTAGCATAATGTCCAAACTCTCCATCAAGTGTTTTTGAATTAATTCTTAATGGAACACCAATACCTCTACCAATTTCAGTTAGAAGTTTCTTATGCCAAAATTCTAATGATAGTTTGTAAAATTTGACCCTGCCATTGTTGATTTTTACATTTCTGGATTGAATCCAAGTATCCAAATTTGCAATCTAAAAATATCAGGTTTAACGCCAATCACTCCTATACCCCATACTCTATTTCGATCACTTTTTGAATTAAGAAAAATCTAAAAATACTCTTTGCCAAGAGAAATCAGTTTCCATTGAGTATTAAGTCCCCATATTAAATTCAATTTCAACTTTAAATCAGCATGAGTACATGGCTTATCCTCTTTTGTCAAAATTAATCGACTAATTAACGAAAACTGACAAGCCTTAACTCTAGCATCATAAATATCTTTAGAAACAAATATGGAGACACACCCTCTAATATTTGTAAATTGACTTACCTAAAGTACTTGAAGAGATTGCTTTCGCATAAGTTTTATTACCTTGAATAATCTTTGCCAAAGTAGGAACAACAGTTGGAGTTGATAATGGAGTTGCCTATGTGTGTGGTTGAGGATCTGGCGTAATAGAATCAATAGGTGATTGGGCGTTGCTGATTGTCATGGGAACGGTAGTGCGGCGGCGATAAAACCCTAGTAGAGTCGCATCCTCTCTCTCCCCAGTATCCCACTACATTCATTTGTTACTAATCAAGATTTTTCCATTATAAATTTATGGACTTATAAATTTTATAAAAAATATTATACTTTTTTTATAAGATAATCATTTTTTATAATTATAAAATTAATTTTTATTTTTTAATGAAAAATTAATTTTCATTTTATAAAATTGTTATTTTACATAAATTATTCATATTTTTATAAAATTAATTTTGATTACAAATATAATTTTATTTTAAAAAACATGCACATATTATTATCATAGATTTAATTATCAACTAATTTTTTATTGAATAATTACATGTTTGAAAAGTTAAATATCATACATAATGTTTAATAATAACTAATTTTTTATATAAAATTTTATTTTAATTAATTAGATTTTATGAGAATTTTGAAATGTTTTTGATATTTAATGAATTATTTAATGACAATTTTAACTCTATTTTAATAAATAATTAATAAAGCGCTTTTGTGTATATTTTATTTGTCTCTTGTTTCACACTTTCATTATTATTATTTTTTTTTTAAAAAAAAAGGAGGTTGGACTAATGTCCAAATCAATTTTACCTCATCCATCCATCGAGAATCAAATATGGAATATGTAGCTGTAAATATTAGGTACTTACCACCACGACACGCCCATCAGAGGTGTTTCATACTTTTATATATGATAAGGATGTAATTAAAATAAAATTGTGTGTGTGTGTGTGATTGTGTGTGTGTTAAAACTAACAAAAGAGAGAAAAAATAAAGAAGAAAGAGAGAAATTTTAGAGAAATGAATACAACACACTTATCATTGATACACCTTAACATATTTATACAGGTGGTAGTTAGTTATAACTAGTTACATGATTACTCAATACAACACCTCAAGCTAGAACCTAGTATCAACTAGGCTAAACTTGGAACAAAGATAACGAAACCTATCTACTGCCAAAGTTTTTGTGTTAAAATATCTGCAGGTTGCTCTTCAATAGGAATGTATAAGACATCAAGTTGTTGAGCTGCTACTTTTTCTCAAATAAAATGAACATCAATTTCAATGTGTTTCGTCTAGCATGAAAAATAGGTTTCAAAGCAAGAGAACCTGCACTAACATTATCACACCAAAGTATAGATGGCTGTAGAAGAGAAAAACCCAACTCAGAAAATAGAGATTGCAGCCAAAGAATTTCTGCAGCAGTGAGAGCTAAAGCTCAATATTCAAATTTGGTATGACTCCTAGCTATAACCTTTTGCTTTTGAGAGGGCCAAGTAATAAGATTTTTTCCAAGAAAAACACAATACCCCCTAATGGACCTTCGATCATCAATATTACTACCCCAATCAGCATAAAAAAAAACCTTAAGAACGTGTAAAATGTAAAATTGTAAAATGTAAGCCAATAGAATGTGTACCTTGCAAATATCTGAGAATACTTTTACAGGTAGCCCAATGTAGAATAATAGGAGCTTGAAGAAATTGACTCAATTGATTGACCGCATAAGAAATATCAAGCCTGGTCATGGTCAAGTACTGAAGTGTACTAATAACACTTCTAAACAGAGCAGGCTAATCAAATAGAGCACTATCAATAGCAGATAATTTTTGCTTGAGACGCATAGGAGTAAAATTAGGCTTTGCTGTATCCATATGAGTTTTAAGCAAGAGATCAGAAATATATTTGGACTGATTAAGAGAAAGTCCTATAGAATCCTTTGTAGCTTCAAAACCCAAGAAATAGTGTACAAGACCAAGATTCTTGAGAGAAAATGAATATTAAGATCTTAAATAACTCGATTAACCAGCTAAATATCTTTACCAGTAACCAAAATATCATCAACATACACTAACAAAATTAAGAATTTCTCTTTTTTTCTACAAATGAACAAAGAATTATCCGAGGTAGAATTGATAAAACCCCAATCAAACAAAGCTTGCTTCAACTTATCAAACCAAACCCTTGGAGCTTGCTTTAAGCCATAAAGAGCTTTCTGAAGTTTACAAACATAAGTAGGATGTGTAGAATCTACAAAACCCTCAGGTTGAGCCATAAAAATAGTTTCCTTCAACTCCCCATTCAAAAATACATTATTTATATATATTTGTTGAATTGACCAATTAAAAGTAACAGCTAAAGAAAAATAACTCTAATTGTAGAAGGTTTAATAACAGGACTAAAGGTTTTAAAATAGTTTAATCCAGCAAATTATTAGCAACTAACTTGGACTTATGCCATTCTACAGAACCATCAGACCTATACTTAGTCCTAAAAACCCATTTACTTGTAACAACATTCATATCAGAAGTAAGAGGCACTAAGGTCCAAGTATTATTCTTGATTAGAGAATATATTTGATGCACTAAAAGCAACACCAAGGGTTTCAAAATTTATAAATGCTCAATGACTAATTCTACCTGGGCTCTAGGCAAGTGCACCTATCGTTTATGTAGTATAGCAGTAACGAGGTCGATCCATAGAGACACCGACGTAAGTACTAGCTCAAACTTAAACCATTATCTAGTTCACAAATAATCACATATTAAGAATTGAAAATTAAAAACCTAATTACTGACTAGTTCCTAATTGGATAGATTCAAGAATTTGCAAGACTAAGGATGAACAAATATGAAATAGAGCATCTACTTAGACTTGACTCATATTTGATTATGTTGAATGGATAACTAACAGCTCGATGAAAACTCAAGGTAATCAACAAGTGGATTTTCACACGAAAAGTAAATTAGAATCTTTCTCAAGTAGACAAACCCTAATTCCTAAGTAAATGTTAGGAATCTCTTCTCACAACCAATCAAGTAGGACCAACATTCAAAATAAGTGAAAAAGACATATATCCTAGGAGTTCATACTTCTATCTCTAGCAAGCATAGAAAACCTAATTGATTTTGAGTGTTCCAAAACCTAACTTTCTATATCTAGCAAAGAATAGGGCAACAACACTCATCCAGAAGCATGTAATTGAAAATGAAAAGTGCAACAATATAAATCAAAATCAATACTTGAATAAAACCCTAAATATTCATTTAGAAAAATAGTCAATCAATTCATAAAAACATCAAATACTCATCTAATCTAGGTAGATTAGATGAGTTCAATTCATAATAATAAGAAAAGAACAAGAAATCAAAAGGGACAGAAAATAAACCAAAGCACTCATGATGAACCCTTGCTTAATCCTTGAATTCCAATGATAATCTTACTTAATCTTGAATCTAGATGTGTTTCTCCACCTCTAATTCACACTTCTTGATCTGCAAACTTTTGATTCTTGGAGGCTCTCTAGCTTTTTGG
>CAOJBK011452302.1:0-10005 GCA_948294925.1 Codiaeum variegatum | reverse complement strand
CTTATGTTGTGTGTTTGGTTCTGGGCGTGGGGCGGGGCGTGGGCCCCGCCCCCGGCCGCGCGCCCGCCCCCCCCCCCCCCCCCCCCCCCCCCCCCCCCCCCCCAATGGGTTGAGGGATTTTGAGGCCTTTAATCTTTCTCTTTTGGCTAGGCAGGGATGGCACCTTATATCTAATCCTAATACTCTTGTGACAAAAGTCTTCAAAGCTAGATATTTTTCTAAGGGATCATTTTTTGATGCTGTAATTGCTAACAATCCTAGTTATATTTAGAGGAGTATTTAGACTGCAAAAGATATTATTACCTTATGTAGTAGGTGGACAGTAGGTACAGAGAGTGAGGTTCGAGTGTAGGGTCAACCTTGGGTTAAAGATAGACCACATTTTAGGATACAAACTCCTTATCATGATGGCCTTGAAAATTTGAAAGTTTGTGACTTAATGAAAGAGGGGAGGGATGGCTGGGATGACAGAGTAATAAGGGGACTTTTCAATGATGATGATATTCGGCCTATCTTTTTTTTTTTGAAACCAAAACCAAAGCTCTAGAACAATGAATATTAGAGGGTGCATCAGGACATCCTAGTTAAGCTAGCACCTCCATAGCACTCCACATCATCTACCAATATACAACATAAATATCATTAAATAAAGCTAAAGAAATGCATGGAGGGAACATCATCTCCCACTCATGCAGACCAGACCTAGAAAAGGCTGCTATAGCAAGTGAATAAGTTGTACAAGTCACTAATCTCCTAACAAATTGAAACTCAATGCTTACTAATTCATTGAGAATACGTTTACAATAAAAAGTAATAGACCAAAAGAAAGAATTATCTAAAGAGATATTACCAAGAGCTTGGATTAAACTTAAGCAATCCCATTCAATCATAACTTCGGACTAACACTTTGCTTTTATCCACAATAAAGCCTGCCTAAAGCTGAGAGCTTCTGCAAATTTTGGATTGTTTATACCTGGTACAGAAATTGCTTGACCTACAACAAAATTTCCCACATCATCCCTAACCACACAAGCAAGATCAGCATAAGGAGAAGATGACAATAACGCAGCATCAACATTGCACTTTTTCCAGCCAGCGCAGGGACAAGACTAGCAAGTTTGCACTACAAAATAATGCCATTTTTCTTGGGTTAAGTGTTGTTCATTTCTTGCTAGTTTTGAAGCATCACTGAGGTGTTGGCGATTACTAGTTCAGGCGAGCTGAATTTATACTTCCATAACACTTGGTTACAGTGAAACCAAAGACCCCAAGTTGACATGGATGTTGTTACAATGGAATTCACAGGACCATTGAGAATTTAAAAACCATAAATACCAAACTTGATTTTCATCAATCCCTACTATCCCAAGTCCCACCTAAAATAAGCAAAAAAATGCAGAGCGCAAGGGAGCGACTCATTATAGGGAATGAGAGAATCTAATATGAAATGTGAAAATCATAGTCTTTGCCTAAATTGGTATGTCTTAAGTTTAGCATTTGTATTTTACACCATGCTTTGACATGACGTAACAGAATAGAAATTGCCTGAGTTTTAAGCTTTTGTGCACCGTGAAAGCATATCTGCAATCATCCCTCTCTGAGAAAATCATGTCCCAACCACATATTTGGTCTATCACTTATATTCCAAAAAATATTATTGATGATAAGTTAATATGGCACCACACTAAGAATGGGGAATATATGGCCAAATCTAGGTATATAGTAGTTAGGAGTATAAGAGAAGAGGGAGGGGTTGTGAGGGAAAGAATAGGTTGGAGGAAACTAAGGAGGTTAGAATTATCACAAAAAATTTTATCTTTTGTTTGGATATTTTGTACAAATATTTTTAACTATTAAGATCAAGCTTAGAGACAAATACATTAATATTCCATTATCATGGGTTTTTTTTATATGCAAGGAATTGAACATTTATATCACACTTTTATTGAATGCTCATATGCTCAAGAGTGGAAGAAGTTTGCTCAACTTCTCTCAATGATATTGGTTTGCAAGACCTTCACTCTTGGTTCCTTGATGCAATTGAAAAAAGGGAGAGTGAAGAGGTTTGTAAAATTACTATTCTATTTTGCTGTATTTGGCATGAAAAGAATGTAAAGCTATGGGATCAAGATCACCATGACCTGCGGATTGCCATCCAGCTTTTACACCAGCTCTACCATGTCTAGTGTCTGCATGTTGCATTTTCCTCTAGCAGTAGTAGGAATGCATCAAACAACAATGACGCAGACAATTCCAGCAGTCCAACAACCTTTTTTCTAGACTGGTTGGATCAAACTATTTCTAGAAACGTACAAGTGTAATGTTGATGCATTCATGGCAAAAGATTCTGAAATCTTGGGACTGATAATGATTATTCAAGGCTCCTTTGGACAATTTATATCAAGCAAGACCGCTAGTATTCATTTTTCAAGTTCATTAACAAAAGTAGAAGCTAGCCTTGGGTCTTTGCAAAGATATGGGGTGGGTGAATTCTCTTCAATACCAACATAAGATTTTTGAACTTGGTGATAAAATTGTAGTTGATGCTTTAATTCTAGAACTATTAATAATAAAATTTTTGGTATGTTGATTTCTGAATCTCTTTCTTTTCAAAATAATAAGAGATTATTTCGTTCAATTTAGAAGGACACAAACAAATATCTCAGCTTATTTATTGGCTCGGGAAGCACATGTCAAAGCTTGTCACCATGGTCCATGTTAATTTTAGCTTGCCTACTTCTATTCGGGACATTGTATTTTATAATATTAATGATAGTTTGATATTTGTTCGACAAAAAAGAAAGTAAGAAAGTTTTACTTTGTTTTTTCTTTTCAATATTTTTTTATTAATCTTATAAAGGTTATGTAATTGCATGTTATAAATCTTACCATTTCTTTACCTACCATTCTTTGTTGTTGCTGCAATTGTTGTTCCTCATTTTTCATTAAAAAAATCTATATTAAAAAAAAAACTCAATATTTAACAGAATTTAAATTAAAATTATATATTTAGTATTTATATATAAAAATAAATAATTTATACTAACATATATTATAAATATCAAATATATATTGAGAAACAAAGGTAATTTTTTATGTAATAATTAATTTTTAATTTATCTCCTTGAACTCGTGGATCCTATTAGATTTCAAAACATGAATCATTATAATTTATATAATATTTTTTATTTATAAATTTATAATTAAAATTTTGTATTCTCTTAATAATTTTGCTTTTAAAAAGCCACATAAATTTTTTTTTTGCCAGAAACATTAAATTCTTTTTGAAAAATAAAGAAAAATAACTAATATAATCATATAAAAATGAATAATAATGACATAAAGTATAATAAAATTTTAAAAGAAATAAAAATGGAAGCCCCAGCATTTTATTTGGCAAAAAAAAAAAAAAACCCAGCATTTTTGGTTGAAGAATCCGCCCACGGCCTGAGTCTCTGAAAAAAAATTATAAAAATATAAACCTTTTTCTTCTCTCGTGTGGGTTTGGGCCCACTTTTATTATTATTATTATTATTATTATGGGTCCAACGCCTCTAATCTCCAACTATTTATTTTATTTTATTTTGTTTAAATATAAAAAATAAATTTATAAAAAAAATAAAATTATAATATAAAAAATATATCAATGTGTTCGTCTCAAATAATATTTTCATAAAATTATTTTTTTATAATTTTTATTTATATATTTTAAAAATAATTAAATGACAAAGCTTGTATTTAATAAACGTAATGACCGCTTAATTCATAATGGAGGAGTATTAATCACATTCATTAAGCATCATTACTCTTAAATTATGAGTATTAAAATTGTTTGGTTAAACTTAAACCAAAATGAATTAATTATTAATAGGTTGATGTAAACAGTCTAAATGAGTCATACCAAACCATTGTTGTGTGCAATGAGAAAATGGTATGAAGGAAGCAAATCACATACTTTATATTTTATAGAAAAAAAATCTTTTACATCTATATCTAAATTGCTAAATAAATTCATCAAAACAATTAAAAAATAATTATTATTTTTCTTAATCATGGCCGGCTCTAGTATTTTGAAGCCTTTAGATTATAAAAAAAATTAATTTTCTTTATATAAATTTTTTAGTGAATATAAATTTTAATAAATTAACAATATAAATAAAATAATTAATTTAATACTAACCCAATAAGTTATAATTAATTAATATCAATTTATATTATTTTAATGATAAAATTTAATAATATTCATAGTAATAACATAAAAAAATAATATTGAAAAATATATAAGAGAAATATCTAAGCATTTTAATTTTATGTAAAAAAATAAATTATATTTTTTACCATATTCTTTGTATGCTTTTTTTAAATATATACATCACATATCAACTGAAATTAAATTACTTATATTGAGAATAAATATATTATTTTATTCATTAAAATATACTATAAAATATAAAAAAATAGATAAATAAATAAAATTTTATTTTGTAGAAAATTGTTATTATTTGTAAAATATTCAAAAATATGAGGCTCCTTTCTCCTTTTACTAGGGAAGCCCTAGTCGGTAGATTAAGTCGCCTAAAGCTTCCATATTCTTAATTATAAGAATATTCATTTATTTTACAAGAAATTGAAAATTTAAATGATATTTAATAATTTGTTTTTTTAAATGGCATTTAATAATTTAAATTAATTATATTTAATACTTGAAATCAAAATTTTCAATATTTAATGATTTTATTTTGATAAAAAAAAACTTAATCATTTTAAGTGATAATTACAATTTAAAAATATAAATCAAATTAAAAATTAGTTAAAATATTGAGTTAAAAACTTTTAATTTAAAATTCATAAATTGATTTCTAACATAAAATATGTCAATTATCTTATTAGTCTTTTAAAAAAACTAAAGCTATTAATTTTTTTATAACTAATAATTATTATTATTATTTTTAAATTAAAAATCATTGTCTCTTTTCTCAATACTTAAAAATAATTATCTTAATTAAAAAAAATCTTATTAGCATATTAATTTTTTTTTGGTAAAAATTATTGCTGTGTTTACATCAATTTGATACAACGATTTGTTTGTATGTGCCATTCAGCCAGACAATACATATTCATTTTGATAGAAATATAAATAAGATTATAGTCTTTGTCAGCATATTACAAAACCGTAATCATAAATAATTTTTTTGAAAGTTAATCATAAATATTTTAGTTATTATAGTTATTGAGTTATTTTATTATGTCATTAACATAAATGCTATTAATTTTCAGTTTAATATTTTACTATTTATGATTTTTAATGAATTTATCTAATTTCATTGCTAGATTAATCTTTTTTTTTTTAAAATCAAATATCAGTAATAAATTCCGATTGATATCAAATATAATAAATTTTAGCAAATTAAATTAAATAAAATCAAAATTTTTTCCCTGACCTAAAGTAAGTATCATTTGATATGTATAACTTTCCGAAAAGTACAAAACATGTCTTTATTTGGTTAAAATTATCTAAAACACTTTTTAAAAAATAGATTATCTACTTCCTGAGTTTGAAAGAAATATACTTCCTTAAAAGAGCTTGATAAGTTTGAATTTTTGAACTTAAATAAATAAAAATAAAAAAATTTAATGAATAAATATCTATTTTTCAGAAGTTGTATCCAAGCTAAATACGAAATTACTTTTTAAAAAATTTATTTTTTAAAAAATAAATTTTTAAGAAATTTACTTCTAGGAAGTATATTTTGCGAGAGTAAACCTTTTGATTCGAAACTATACCTAAAATCAAATCTTAATAATTGCAAACATTTGGGATGTCTCAAAAATTTTAATTACTATGATTAAGGGAAATTATATTAATTAGCGGATAAGGTACTTAAAACTATAAGACACATATGATTTAGCCTCCCACCACTCACCAGTCTCTTCATCATCTCTCTCTGTCCTTTTCTTTCGTCTCTCTATAATCCTTCTTTAAGAATTGGGTTTTCAATTTTCTTTTCACTAAATCAAAATAGAAATTCAAATTTCTTCCAAACGAATTCAAACTAACATCACAATTACGAAAAAGATTGAAACTTTTTATAGGAAAATTCTTCCAATGTCTGTAATTAAAAGCATTATAATCCGGTCAAGGTCTCACCGGATTGTACAGGACGGCTCAGCTCCGGCAACGGAGGAGATAGCAAATGGAAGTGACACGTCGTGCTGGGCTAACATGCCTCAGGAGCTTTTAAGAGAAGTTTTAATTAGAATTGAAGCATCAGAGAGTTGTTGGCCGCCGAGAAAAAGTGTGGTGGCCTGTGCGGGTGTTTGCCGGACTTGGAGACATATTACTAAAGATTTAGTTAAAGTTCCTGAACTTTCCGGCAAGCTTACTTTTCCAATCTCTGTTAAACAGGTAACCCAATTTGCCCATTTTTATAAATTCAAGCTATTTTTTAAATTTTTATTAGAAAATTTAGGGTTTTTGCTTTTGTTCTTAGAAACAAAATTATGGGTTGATTTCAAATTATGCTATTCAATTGATTATTGTTGCTTTTTGTGGTATTGCTTATGTATATATATATATATGAAAGATCATAATTTTTTTTCCCTTTTGTATTGGGGATTTTGAATTAATTTTCTGTGTTAATTTTGTGATTTTCAAGTACTAATTATAAAATCTAAAAATATTGTGATTTCTCTTTAATTAAACCTGATTTCAATTTTTAAAACCATGAGTGAAAAATCCATTCCTTATGGTTTGATTTTTTGGCCTATTGACTCAACTTGTAGTTTATGGTTTGTTTAAGTAATGGAGTTTTTTTGAAACTTGCAAATTATCTCATTTCTCTGTATTTGGAGAGTTGTTTGGTTAATCTTATCTACCATTCTACTTGCCTTATGCCTTGCCATACCGGTTATGATAGCTTGATTGTTCAAGACATTTCTGAATTGGAGTTATTAATTAATCATTTCATCTAAAATACTAATTACAAAAGGTCGAGAGTCGGCACCGCCTTTTTTTGAGTACCACAGCTTCCCACTTGTTGCGAGGCTCGCCCTGGAAATTGATCGAAAACTTCCATAATAGATTATTCATACCCTTTATGGACCACCTTGGTTCACTTTGAATAATTAGCTTTGGCAAACTGATGTAGATTTTTTTTCTCGTATTAATAGTTCAAGACATTTCTGAATTGGAGTTATTAATTAATCATTTCATCTAAAATACTAATTACAAAAGCTTGAGAGTCGGGACCTCCTTTTTTTGAGTACGACAGCTTCCCACTTGTTGCGAGGCTCGCCCTGGAAATTGCTCGAAAACTTCCATAATAGATTGCTCATGCCCTTTATGGTCCACTGTGAATAATTAGCTTTGGCAAACTGATGTAGATTTTTTTTCTCGTATTAATAGTTTGGTTTCTCATAACAAATGTTTGTGGTGAACCCTTCAGATGACACACACTTAATTTTCGATCAAAGAACAACACGAACTTAATCCCAATTAGATCAACGCAAATCCTAATTTTGTGCCCTGAGGTGGATTATGGTTTTTGATAATACTAATAAACCACAGGTTCTTTAAATGATGTTCTACATTGTGTATGAGAACTAATATGATGGCTGCCTTTGAGTTTGGATTTTCATGTTAAACTTGTTGATTTTGTTCTTTTTGTGCATTTTCTCATTTTATAGCTATTATTTGCAGCCTGGTCCAAGGGATTCTCTCCTCCAATGCTTTATAAAGCGGTGTCGGTCCTCTCAAACATACTACCTGTACTTAGGTTTAACTAATGGTGAGAATTTATTTTTTATTATCAATTTTAATCACACTAGGGGTTAAATTACTTCACCATGTACCAGCCTTGTTCAGATGGTTTACTTATTTAGTCCATGTGATTAAATTTATAATGCAGCGTTATCCGATGATGGAAAGTTCCTACTTGCTGCACGCAAGTGTAGACGCCCCACATGCACCGATTATATAATTTCTCTTGGTGCTGATGACATGTCAAAATGGAGCAGTACTTATGTTGGGAAGCTGAGGTATTGTATATGTGCCTCGTGTAATTAACTTTTTCTCTCTTATTTCCGAGAATCATTAACGCCTTTTCTTCATTTTGGAAGATCGAACTTTTTGGGAACCAAGTTCACCGTCTTTGATGGACAGCCACCTCATGCTGGGGCCAAGATGGCAAAAAGTCGTTCAACTAGACTCATAAATTTGAAACAAGTTTCACCTAGGGTCCCTGCTGGCAACTATCCTGTAGCTCACATCTCATATGAATTGAATGTGTTGGGTTCCAGGTAAGATTTGTATATGCATTTAGTTGCCTCGGTTTAACTTCAATCACCTCTTGTAAATTTGTGAACTGTGAACAATTTTCTGCTGGCAGTGGCATGGTTATGCTTGATTTTGTAGAGGCTGGCTAATTAATACTTACAGAATTCATTGTATACAATTAATGCAGGGGTCCTAGGAGAATGCAGTGCGTAATGGACTCTATCCCTTCGACATCTATTGAACCTGGTGGAGTTGCCCCCACACAGACCGAGTTTTCTCACAACAGTGTCGATTTATTTCCATCACTTCCATTCTTCCGTTCAAGATCAAACCGTGCAGAGAATTTTCTATCAGGACCTTTGTCTGGTCAAAAAGATGGAGCCTTGATACTGAAAAACAAGTCTCCAAGGTGGCATGAACAGCTTCAATGTTGGTGTTTGAATTTCCATGGACGAGTTACAGTCGCTTCAGTGAAAAACTTCCAGTTAGTTGCTTCTGCAGAAAATGGACCAGCTGGTCCAGAACATGAGAAGATCATCCTTCAATTTGGGAAAGTGGGGAAGGATTTGTTCACCATGGATTATCGGTATCCAATCTCTGCATTCCAGGCATTCGCAATTTGCCTCAGCAGCTTTGACACCAAGATTGCTTGCGAGTGATCACACACGATCGAATAGGTGCAATTTTTTTAGGTCCCAACTGCAATGCAATAAGATAAGATGTGGGAATGAATTGTACGTGTATGATTCTGGATTTAAAATGCTAAGAGACTGCGGCTTGTTCAGGATTTTTATTGCTTAGATTTTGAGATTAGTAAATTGTGGGGAAAAAAGAAATTTAAGAACTTGAAGCTTAGAATGTTAGAACTTTTGTAATTTACAGTTCTTTGTGCATTTTATCATGTATATAATAATAATATTTTGCTTGTTTAGTGCTCCATTATTTGAATTTTTCAATAATTTTTTGAAATGTAAGAATGCTAAATTTTTTGCCAATAAGAATTTATTTCATTCAAACACATTGCCTAAGCCCTCAGGGATACAATCAGGCAACGAAAAGGAGGAAAATGGACTAAATATGGGCTTTTACAGAGGGCTTTAAGCCCAAGAAATAGTTGGCCCAATGGCCCATTACCTAATAGTTGGGCCCAGTACAACTTTTTTCATACAATCACTGCAAATAATAATTATTTCAAACATATATACATCTACACTTTACACTAAGCTGCTTGCATTTTGATACTTGATCCTGAACTTGCCTGTATTGATTCAGCAACTTCTTCTTCAGGAAGATCATCCGCATGCATTTCTGGTTGCTTAAGGCTTCTAACGAATTCGGTGAAAGAAGGAAAATGCTCCGGTGAGAAAAATTCAGCTCCCATTCTCTGATAAGTGAACAAGTCTACCACATTTTCACCGAACACATTTTTTCTTATCTGCTCAAAACGATAAGGGTCTTTAGAAACCATTGAGTTCTGCCCAGAAATCTTGACACCGTACTTTTTGCAAGCTGTTCTTATTTGTGCAAGTAGAAGCTCCGGGCTTGACATGGACTCCTCCGGTTGATGTTCGTCAGACAAGTCCATTCCCGGCAAGATCATTTTGCACAAATTTCTCGAGAACATCTCCGCAACTGCATCATAGCCATCTTTATTGACTGTGTTGTGGAATCCGGCTGTTAGCTCAGAAGCATGAGCACGGGTTTTGTACCAAGAGTGCACAAGTGGAACT
>CAOJBK011451420.1:0-10683 GCA_948294925.1 Codiaeum variegatum | reverse complement strand
AATGATGTTGATCAATAGGTTATTGAGTTTGTATCCTCAATAAATTATATAACATGATTGAAAGCATCAAGAAAGCAACTAATATGTGATTTATATAGAGATGTAGGTAATTCAAAATGAACTTACTAAAGTAGTCCTACACATACAACGTGTACGCAAATACATCCCAACCATTTTACATCTCCACTCTAACTATACATAGATATAGAGTGAGAGGTACATGTAATACATTCAGACAGAGAGAGAGAGAGAGAGATGAGGCAAGTCGGTCCATAAAACACTTTGAGTCCTTGCACATACTACCACAAAATGAACATATGAAAGAAAAGGACTTGTAACCTAAAAGACTGAGCAACAGTCAGATGCTGGCTTAATCATTGTGCAAAGAATGAATTGAGAATAATTACCTTCAAAGGAGAATCTCAAAATTCAAGTTTAACATTTGTTACAGAACATCCCATGATCAGTCCATGATGGTGAACACTGCGGTACCCTATACGCTTCCTTGATCCCACCACGGTCAGGCCAGTACTCAATATTGAGAAAACACAAAGGCATAAAAGTTCCATTACTGGGAAGTTACTAAATTTCAATAAGAACATTAGTTCATTTTTCAACAGTAAATCCACAAAAGTTCTATTAATTTTTCCTCAATGCATGCTCTAAAGAACTATTCATTCATAAACAATCTATTCATGGTACATGACTATCTATATCACACATACCCATATGCAGAGATACATATATCAATTTGACCTTATCTGTTACATTAGCGTCAGATTTTACAAAGATAGAGAACATCTTTTAGTTGAATAATGGATACACATGAGATTCTTAAACAAATTAAAATAATTAAAATCTAATTGTTAAATACACATGAGAAAGGGGTTTTTAAGGAACAACCTGGGGTTTTTAGGAATCTTCTTCAAACTAGCAAGGAGCATCTATAATTAAAAGAAGAAGAAAGAAAATGAAGAAATTTTAATTAAATAATGAATACTCGTTTACAACGTATAGCAAAAGGAAAAAGGAAGGAAAAAGAAATTTCATTAATGATAAATGATTCTATTCTATACAAGTGATCTAGAGGACAACTTATATGTAAATCAGTCCATATATGCAATGACTTGTATAAGTTGCAGATTCGCAAAACATAATTTCTAACTAAGTCCAAAGCTTGAATTGTGAAGCAATATAATGAGGCTTGAAAATTTCCCTATTTAATCTCTACTTTCACCACCAGTTTATCGCTTGACAAGGAGCAGGGAAGAGCTGCTTCATACTTTAATACCTCTCTCTACAATTTAAAACCCTTTTTAGCATCTGATATATCACAAACGCATTTTATGTATCAATAACGGTACCAACTCACCTATAGTTCTGCAGCACTGGCTAACACCAAGGCTATATGAAGTGTGTAATCTCCAGTTTGGTTCACATTTTCAAGTTCAAATTTAATTTGCCTTCTTGTTCCTTTATATGTTTGATATTTCTGCTCAAACAAAAAAAGTTAATTGACTTACATTAAATTAATTAAAAGGCTAAATCAGAAAAAAAAATGTGTGTAAATAATTAACACCTGGAAACCAAACAATCTTGGTGATAATTACTAATGCCAATGGTGTAAATAAGATCTTGTCTAGGATACAAATTAATGTATCTTTCCCATGATCCATATTGTCTAAATCGGTTAAACTAAAAAGTAAATAATTAATGTTAAAAGCAAAAAAAATTGAGTAAAAAAATAGAAATTAATGAAAGTTTGGATTAGTTCTTGTCAATTGGGTGATTAGTGTATAGTTTATTTTGTAATGACGAATATGTGTTAGGAATAAAAAATTCAGCAACAGTGCGGTCAGGAATGCCCATCTCCCTAAGGGTTGGTCCATTTCTTGGTGGCTTATATACCGGTACATCCAACTCTATTTCACATCCTATAGGAAAGAGACAAGGCTTTGGAGGAGAAGAATAAGGCCTTGGAAGGAGAAAGAAGTTGCAGAGACACAAGCCTAGTTGAAGGCCAAGTATGAGATCATTGAGGGTCTTAACAACAACTTACAAACCTTCTAAGACCACAACCATACTCTCCAAGATGAGAAGGCCAGTCTCTAGTGTGAGCTTTGCCTCGTGGAGAGGACTTGTAGATCACTTTCCCAACGTGAGAACCATTATGCTTCTCATGTCAAGCAGGCTATAAGGGACCACTTCTCCTTAAGTTGGATGGACAAATGGGAGAATAAAAGAGGTGTGTTGACTGAGGTTTTTGTCACAACAAGACCCTAGAAGAAGTTACTTCCAAGTTCCTTGAGTTTGCTTCCCATTTCAAGGCACTGGACATGTCTACAGTGAAGCTTCCATACTTAGAAAAGTACTTAAGCGGGCTTAAGCCTCTTACTTCACCATTTTTCTTTATGTAGAAGACCCTATCTTGCCCTTCAAGTGAGGATTTGAGCATTCACTTTGATGAGCAAGAAGATCCTTAGTGATATGTTCAATTTTCTCTTATATTTCATTTCCATTTTATACATGTAATATTTGTAACTTTTTGAAATGGAATTCGAGAAGTAATTTAATTTATCTTCTTCACCTTTAATTTTTCTTGGATACAATTTGTTTTTTGCTCTGCAATTTGTTTATTTTGTTTTGTTTCTTCCTTGATCAAACTTTTGTTTAAGGATTATTTGAAGGTTTCTTATCTTGGTGAAGGTTTCGTGCCTTTGGGAAAGTTTTACTATTTAACTTGTTCCTTGGTGGAGTTTTTGTAATTCTTAAAAGCCCTCTACCTTTGAAGGCTTATATCGTTCATTGTAGCCTCAACGTTTCTCCATAGAAACTATTTTCTTTGCCTTAGTGAAATTATTAGCTTTTGTTTTGTGAACTCCTTCGCCTTGGAAAAAGGCTTTTCATTTCATTAAATATCAACAAGTTTATTCTTGGCTAGGGATTTTTCACCTTAGTGGCATTCTTACTTCCCTTGGGATAGTTTTTGCCTTTTACAAAGGTTAATGTTATTCTTCATTAAGAACTGACATTCCTCTCCTTAGAGAGAGTCCTTGCCTTGGCAAGGAAAATTTCTTTTTATTCCCCTTGGGGATTTCATCACCTTAGTGAAGGCTTTCATTGTTATTTAACAAGAACTTTCATATCTCCCTTTGAAGAACTTTTGCCTGTCAAGCAGGTCTTTACTAAGTTTAGTTCCCCTTAAGGAGTGCTTTGCTTTGGCAAAGGTTTATTCTTAATCAAGAATTTGTGTTCCTACCTTGGAAGGACTTTCGTATGTCAAACCTGTATTTTCAAATTTAAAATACACATTCATAATTGATTTAGAAGGCAATTTTCTCATTTTCTCATTGAATTTAGATCATTGATTGTACATTTTCAGATGTTGTACATTCCAGGCATGGGGTAAATCTATGCCTTCTAATGTTTGAAGTTTGTATATGCTTAGGCTATGACTTACTAAACTCTAAAAGAACCTTCCCATGTTGGAGCCAGTTTCCCTACTCCTTCTCTTTAACCAGTAGCTTCGAGGCTTCTCATCACAAGGCTAAACATCAAATTTTCTAACTTTTACCTTCTTATTAAAATAATTTCATGCCCTATTCTTATATGCTATGGTTCAAATGGCTATCTTTTCCCTTAATTAGTCCAGTAAATCTAGGTCAATTCTTCATAGTCTGTTATTTTCTTCATCATCACAATAGAAGATTCTTTCACTAGGCAAGCCTATGTTAACTGGAATCATAACCTCTGTTCCAAAGGTCAAAGCAAAGGGAGTCTCTCCAGTAGGTTCTTTGGGGGTAGTCCTATAGGCCCATAGTACACGGTGAAGTTCTTCGACCCAATCTCTTCTTCAGCCCTTGTAAGATTATTTTATTCATTACCTCTATCTGCCCATTTGTTTGGGGATGAGCAACAAAGGAGATGTGTTGATTGATATTCAATCCTTCCTAGAATTCCCTGATCTTTGCATTGTCAAATTGCCTTCCATTGTCACTTATGAGGTGATATGGAATCCCAAACCTGTAAATGATATTTTTTTTCAAATGAACTTGAGTATATTGTCTATAGTGATTATTGCTAGTGGTTTTGCTTTAACCATCTTCATGAAGTATTATAATGCTACTACATGAAATTTTCTTTATCTCGAGGCCATTGGGGAGGGGCCCACTATGTTTATTCCCATTTGGCGAAGGGCCAAGAGCTATAAATGGGAATTTATTCGATCCCTAGAGTCTTCACCAAATTTGCAAACTTTTAACATAAGGGACACTTCTTCACTAGAGCTCTCACATCTAGTTTCATGGTGGGCCAATAATACTCTTGCCGAATTGCCTTAGCTATTAGTGCTTTACCTCCTATATACATCCCGCATGATCCTTCATGGATTTTTTGGAGGACATACTCCATGTCACTTAGTCTGAGGCACTTTATCCAAGAAAGTAAATACACCCTCTTGTACTAGGTTTTATGGCGGAGCAAAAAATAAGCATTATGCCATTTAACTTTCTTAGCTACCTTTGGGTTTTGTGGAAATTCTCTTTTTTCTAGGTAAGCCTTAAATGAATCTATCCAAAATGGCTCTTCCATTTCTACTTCCAACACTTCTTTGCCTTCTTTAATGCTTGGGGCCGTGAGAGACCCCATGAAAATCTATTTGGATACCCTGAGGGGTGTGCTAGTGTTAGCTTGCTTAGGTTATCGGCTCAGTGATTTTAGAGGCGTGAGACTTTTTTTAGTTAATTTTCACCCCTTTTTCCTCTAACTTCTGAATATGCTTCTTGGCTATCTTTAAGTACTTTGCCATTTTCTCATCCCTATATACGAATGTCCCAACACAAACTGTAAGTCACTATAAATGCATAACCTTTCCACCATTAAGAAATCTGCTAGTTAAAGCCCTTGGCCTAACAGTTCATATTCAGCTGTGTTGTTAGTGGTCGGAAAGTCCAACTTCAATGCATACTCCAGGAAGACTCTTATCCGCTTTTGAGGATAATTTCGACCCCGCTAACATTCTATTCACTGGCTTTATCTATATAGAACTCACATACTATTGATAGGTCTGTCTCTCTTTTTCCTTTCTACCCTGAGGCCTCTGCCTCACTTTCCTTTGAGAATGAGCATTTTGAAATAAATTCCACTAATGTTTATGCCTTGATGACTGCTCGAGGATAGTATTGTAGACTGTATTGCCCTAATTCTATGAATTAACATAACATTCTCCTTGAGGTTTCTAGCTTATGTAAGGTCTTTTGTAAAAGGTTTGTTTATTACGACCATGCCTTAATGGGCTTAGAGATAGACCTTGAATTTTCTACATGATAAGAGGAGAGAGTAAGCCAATTTTTCCATAAGAGTATGATTGAGTTCAGGTAGGACTTTGCTGAAGTAGTAAATTAGTTTCTAAACCCCTGCTTCCTCTCTAATAAGCATTGCACTGACTACATATGGAGATGCTGAAAGGTAAATGAGCACTTCCTCTCCTAGTATGGGTCTACTTCACACCTAATCCGAGCTCAGATAAGCTTTCAACTCTTCGAAGTCCTTCTGACAATCTTAAGTCCACTCGATGACCACATTCTTTCTCAACCTTATAAAGAATGAAAGGTATTTTTTTTCCACATTTGACATAAATATATTGAGAGCTACCAACATCCCCATCAATTTTTGCACCTCCTTCACATTCTTTAGAGCTGTCATCTCCAAGAAGGCTTACACTTTGTTCATATTTGGTTCTATCCCCTTTTCTCTCACTTGATATGCTAGGAATTTCCCTCTTTGAATAAAGAAAGCATATTTTTCTGAATTCAGCTTCATTTCGTACCAATTCATCACTTCAATCCTTACATACTCCTTAAAGCTTTGTCCCTTCACTATCATGACATCAATGTATGCTTCTAGGTTTCCTCCTTGAATAAAGAAAGCATATTTTTCTGAATTCAGCTTCATCCCGTACCGATTCATCACTTCAATCCCTTACATACTCCTTAAAGCTTCGGCTCTTCAATATCATAACATCAACGTATGCTTTTAGGTTCTTCCCTAATTGATTTTTAAATATCTGATTTACCAACCTCTGATAGGTAGCACCTGCATTTTTTATGCTCGAAGGGCATAGAAGTATAACAATAGGTGTCATTTTTAGTAATGAATGCAGTCTTTTCTTTGTCTTCGAGGTCCATCTTAATTTGATGATAGCCTTCCTTAGGATCTAGGCAGGAAAGGTACTTGTAACCAACTGTTGAGTCCACCAATTTGTCTATCATTGGGAGTGGATAAGAATCCTTTGGACAAGTTGGTCAATGAAATCTATACACATTTTATAGCTTTCGTTCGCCTTTTTCATCAGCATGACATTCGCTAGCCATTGGTTTTGAGCATAATTTTATATATTTTTCCTTATTATTTAAGTCCATTTTTATCCAAAAATTATGTTTAATCTATTTGTTAAGTGTTGTTTAGAAAAAATAAAGAAATAATGCAGAAATGGTGTTTTTGGATCGAAAGACAAAGTTCCTAAGATAAAGAAAATCAGAAAGAGGAAATTTTAGGAGTCTTCAAGGAATATTAAATTGTACGGGTCGTGCCAAACCGTTATATGGCCGTACAATTGGATTTTGCCCATACTACACATTGTATTGAGAAAACTAAAGAAATCTCAACTGCACGGGCCATACAAATTGAGCTTTAGGCCGTAGAGAGCTTCCAAGCCGTACAATTCATTGGATCAGAATTCAACACTTGTATGGGTTAAGAGCTTTTGCACGGGGCCGTATGCTTCTATTTGGGCCATGTCGATTCTATTTTCTTGCAAATATAAATTTGACTTTTTGAAGTTATTAGGTTATTCTATCTCTTACCAAACAGAGAATTCAGAGATAGATTCTATGGTTTTTAGGGTTTAGACTCAATTTCTTCATAATTTTCACAATACTTTCATAGATTACTTTGTTTTTCATATTGATTTGGCTTGTAATCAAGATTAAGCTGAATTTTTTCAAAGAGATTAAGATTTTTTATACTTCATCTTGAGGTTTTTAATCTTAACACTACAAGAAAATGTGTTTAATTACGAAAAAAAACCATCATTAAATGTACAAATCCAGTCACTAGAATCTTTAAATGACGGGAAAATCCCATCATGAGCCGTTCATTATTGCCTCTTCAGTTAACGATAATTAATGATAAGATTTGTTTACCATCATTACATTTAATAATGACAGTGGACAACCCCTCACTATATATTACTCTCTAATAATGAAAATTCCCCTCATTATTGAAAACATTTCCCCTCACTAGTAATCACTTTAACCTTGAGCTAAATTTTTACATGAGCTAAATTTTTATTATCTAGAAATTAAAGCATGAAGTAGTCTTGAGATGAATAATAGTAATTGGGTTCTTTGACATTGTTCAACTTTTGCTTGATTGAATTGATTTAATGTTAATAAATTTTTACTTAATCACCATTTAGTTTAAGTTAGGGTTTGGGTGATGGAGCGATAGTGGAAATTCAAACCTAAAACTATTCAATTGATATTTTAAAATGAATTAGGAATATAAGTTTTAGTCTTAAATCCATTGATTGATGCATGTTTTCTTTAGATTACTTCTGTAAATACGATTGCTATTAGAATAAGTTCTAATTGAATAATTACATTAAAGTTGGATCGTTTGGCATAATTAACTTACCCAATTGCTCAAGTTCATAGATGATAGATTATGAATTGTAAAAATCTCCAGACTCATACATATCATTACATTAAAACATCTTTATTTTCATTGCTTTAGTTTAATTACTAAATTTACTTTTCTAAAATTCAAATTCTTTTACTTTAAATTACACATTGTTGAAACAAATTAATAAGCCGACGTAAGTTCCTTAAGAATATGACATTGGATTCTCAGTTTATACTACAATAGTCCATATACTTGCAGTCACTGTTGAACATATTTTGAAACAAATAAGTTTTTGACGCCATTGTCGGGCAATCTAGCTAGGCGTTATTTATTTCTTTTGAATATTTTCCTTTTACTTTTATTTTTAGTTTGTTTCTTTTTATATTTTTTTTTTAATTTTATGAATAGAAGAAGATCTCTTAAATGAGAGATTCTTCCTTTGGTTGATAACGTACATAGGATCAGAACAGAGAATATAAGGCAAGGAAACACGAACAACCCACAGGACTTTGTGAATCCTCCTGAGGATCGGAGGGTTGATGATATTGTGGATCCAGTAAACAAAAATAAAGTCTCAATGATTGTTGACCCACTTAAAGTGATGGGGGACTAGAGATGTTTAATAAAGGAGTTTGCCAAGCTGGTCATTGGCACTACTACTTCTTGCATCTGATTGGACACAGTGACGAGAGACTATGAGCTCAAGTCCATCCATTATAATATGTTGTCATCATTCCATGGAATAGTCAATGATGATCCTCTTAATTTTATTTGAGATTTTTACTCCGTTATTCAGACCATTCCTTTCCAAAGTCTAACTGAGGATCAATTAAAGATGAGGTGTTTTTTGTACACCTTAAAGGATGCTACAAAGACATGGCTGATGACATTGCTACCCAATTCTCTCACTACTTGGAAGGAAGTTTACAATACATTCATGCAGAAATTCTACTCCCACCAAAAGACTGTTGACCTTCGTACAAAGATTGCAACCTATTTACAAATGGATGGTGAGCCTTTTCATGAGGCTTGGAAAAGGTTTAAGCTGTTGCAAATTCAATGTCTGCATCATCAATTCCCACTTTAATTGCCTAACCAACTTTTTTATGATGGGTTAACTTACTAGAATCAAGGAATCATGGATAATGTAGTTGGAGGTTTGATGAGTGAAATAACAACCAAGGAGGCTGTATAATTATTTGGGACACTTGGAACTAGTTCTAACTAGAAGAGTGTGAGAAGGAGGAGAGTTTTTTCTCATGAAGTATTAACTAATAAGGATATGGTAAAGAGAATAGCTGAGCTAACTCACTAAGTGAAATTATTGAAGAGTCAAGGAAGCACACTGATTCAAGCTCAAGAGGTGTGTGGGGTATGTGGTATCTTTGGCCATGGTGCTAACGTCTATCCATCCAAGTATAATCATGTTACAAGTGAGCTAGAGGAAGCTCAAGTTTTAGATGGATTCCAACTAAGAGCTCAAAATAATCCTTTCTCTAACACTTAAAACCCTAGTTGGAGGAACCACCCTAACTCTGGGTAGAGAAATAATAATGCTCAATCGCCTCAAGTGATGCAAAGTAGTTTTTATCAACAAGATTCATCCGGGTCCCAACAACCATAAAGGAACTTGAGTTTGGAGGAAAACTTAAGAAAATTTATTCAAGTGAGCACCCAAACTCAAGAAGCTAACAATTGGAGGTTTGATTCCTTGGAGGCTTCGGTGAGAAAAGTGGAGACCAAGTGGGTCAAATTGCAACTCAACTGCAAACTAAGTAGCCAGGAAAGCTTCCAAGTCAACTAGAGCAAGCTAAGGCCATCATGGTCCTTAGGAGTGGTAAAACTTACGATAATAATATTGGTACTAACCGTTCTGATGCAGATGATGAGGATGGTCAAGGTAATAAGGAGGTTAGCAAGGAGCATAATGATATGCTTTAAGAGCCTGGCCCAACTCTTTCAAAGCTTCATAAGGTAGTAGATCTATACAGACCACCCATTACTTTTTTTGAAAAGGCTCAAAGGAGGTGAGAATGACAAACAATTTGAAGAGATTTTCAAGATTCTCTCTAAGGTAAGTATTAATCTTCCTTTACTTGATGTAATTTAGAAAATTCCAGCCCGTGTAAAATTTTTCAAAGAATTAAACTCTAAGAAGTGTAGGCTGGAATTAGAGGAAAAAGTTAGTGTGCCGAAGGTAGCTAGTGTGGTTCTTCAACATAAGCTACCTCCAAAAGCTAAAGAGCTCATAAGTTTTGTGATAGATATTAGTATGGGTAATGGAGAAGAGGCTGGCAACATGCTTGATTTAGGTGCTAGTATAAATTTAATGCCTTATTTCTCTAAATGAATTTAGCTGAACTAAAACCTACTAAAATTGTGTTTGCAATTAGCTGATAGGTCATTGAGATTCCCTCAGGAATCATTGAGGATGTACTAATACAAGTTAGGGGTTTGATTGTGCCTGTTGCTTTGTAGTGCTTGAAATGCGTGATGGGTTGGTAAATAGGCCTGAATTGCATATCTTATTAGGTGTATAATTTATGGGAACCATAAACATTATTATATATGTTAATTATGGAAAGTTAACCATGTATGTTTTTGGACAAACGATTGTATTTTCCATTTTTAACAATCTCACACTCTATATCACTACACTTGTTAAAAATACAATTATTGGTGAATGTTGTTTTATTGATTGAACTGATTTTGTTGTGTATGACGTTTTTGAACAAGATGTATTTGATGACAAGCTTGAATTTACACTTACACTTAAGGATGGAATTGATGTTTTAGTTCCCGAAATTATAAGTTATTTAGAGGATTTGAATGAGGGGGATTTAATTGAGGTGAGTGAGGTTGAAACTTTAGAGCTTCCTTTGAACCAAAATGTGGAGAGGAATATTCTAAAAATTTGGAGTTAAAGAGCTCCCAAAGTATCTAAAGTATATTTTTCTTGATGAGAGACATACTTTTTCCTGTTATTGTGTCTTTTACATT
>CAOJBK011450604.1:0-15162 GCA_948294925.1 Codiaeum variegatum | reverse complement strand
ACTCAGCTGCGGGAGAAAGAGGAGCCTGTTGACTCCTTAAACCAATAGTTAGCCAGCTCTCAAAGGCATATTCATAGTCTATAAGAAGATAAAGATTGCCTCGACTGTGAGCTTAACACCTTGCAAAGGGTTCTCAAGTCTTTATCTGAATAAGTGAAGAGGCAGGCAGGAAGCGTGCACAAAGCCATCAAGGACTTCTTCACTTCTGATTGGCTGAGGAAGTACGTTATGAGGAGGGAGGTAGTTCATGGGATGTTGTGGCATAATAAAAGTGTGGAGGAGAGTCTCGCTAAGTAACCTGAAGAGACTAAAGCCTTTAAGATAGACAAACTGAAGAGGATCTCCATTCCTGATGTAGATGACTACCTCACTACACTACCTCCTGCCTCGTCGACTTTCAACCTGGGAGGAGATGCGAATGCCGAGGGAGTTGGCTCCACTTATCATTTTTTAACCTTTCAAATGTAATTTTTTATACTTTGTAAATTACATTCTTTTTGTAAAAATCTTTGTAATCTTCATTCATCAACGATTTCATTTATCAATGAACAAGTACACAAATTGTGCTTTATTTAATACTTTTATATTTTGCTCCTTTAGTTTAATTTTTTTGAGCAAGTAATGTTCGCTAAGGATAGTTCCTTATTGACCTTAGGGATTTGATAGTTATGACTTTTGTATTTATCCTTCGTTCAGGACTTAGTGCCCCTAGGGAAGGTCCTATTTGTTAAGCAGGTCTTATGTCCATCTAAGACTTGGTGCCTCCAAAGAAAGGACTTTTGCCTGGCCTTATGTCCCTTTCCCAAGACTTGGTGCCTTTCGGGGGAGGTCTTTTTCCTATTAAGTAGGTCTTATGTCCATCCAGGACTTGGTGCCTCCTAGGGAAGGTCTTTTGCCTATCAAGAAGGTCTTATGTCCTTCGTCCAGGACTTGGTTCCTCCCATGAAAGGTCTTTTGGTTGTCAAGCAGGTCTTATGTTCTTCATCCAGGAATTGGTGCCTCCCAGGGAAGGTCTTTTACCTGTCAAGCAGGTTTTATGTCCTTCGTCCAGGACTTGGTGCCTCCCAGGGAAGTTCTTTTTCCTTTCAAGCAGGTTTTATAAAAGAAATATACATATTTGAAAATAATAGTAAATTTTTATTAAATTGAATTTTCTCATTGATAGTACATCTTTAGGTGTTGTATATTACATGTGTGAGGTATCTCTATGCCCTCTAGAGTTTGCAATTTGTAAGTTCCTCACCCAACTACTTGTTGAACTTAGAAGGGCCCTTCCTATGTAGGGGTTAGATTCCCACTTCCTTCTCTTTTACTAATGGCTTCAAGACTTCTCATCACTAAACTTCCTTCTTTAAAGTTTCTATTTTTCACCTTCATGTTAAAATACTTTACAGCTCTTCGCTTGTAGGCTATTATTCTGATGGCTCTCTCCTCTCTTAGTTCCTCCAATAGATCTAATTTGATCCTTCTCAACTGGTGATTATCTTCACAATATAGGACTCTTCCACTAGGGAGTCCTATATCTATAGGAATGATGACCTTTATGCTAAAGGTTAAGGAGAAAGGAGTTTCGCCTGTCAGTTCCCTTGGTGTTCTCCTGTATGCCCATAATACATGATGAAGCTCTTCGATCCAATTTTTTCCATATCCTTCTAATCTCCTTTTTATCCCTTGGAGAATCATTCTATTTATGACTTCAGTTTGCCCATTGGTATGAGGATGTGCTACCGAGGAGAAATGCTGCTTGATGCTCAACCCCCCCTCCCCCCTAGAACTCCCTGATTTTTGCATTATCAAATTGTTTCCCATTGTAACTCATTAGCTCGTAAGGAATTCCAAATCTGTATATGATGTTTTTCCATATGAACTTGATGACATTATTAGTTGAGATTGTGGCTAAGGGTTCTGCTTCAACCCACTTTGTGAAGTATTCTACTGCTACCACCAGAAACATTCTCTGTCATAGGGCCATCAAAAGAGGACCCACAATATCTACTCCCTATTTTGTGAAGGGCTAGGAGCTGTATATAGGAACCTACTCTGTGACTGAAGAGTTTAATAGGTTGGAAAATTTTTGGCATGACAGGCATTTCTTCACTAAGGATCTCGCGTACATCTTCATCGTAGGTTAATAATATCATTGCCGAAGTGCTTTGGCTACCAAGGCTTTCCAACCTATATGCATTCCATAAGACCCTTCGTGAATCTCCTGAATGATATATTTTGCCTTGCTTGGCCTGAGGCATTTTAACCAAGGTAGCGAATAAGCTCTCTTATAAAGGATATTGTGATGAACGAAGAGATGGGCGCTCCTCCTTTTGACCATCTTCGCCTCTTCTCCATCTTAGGGTAGCTCCCCCTTCTCTAGATAGGCTTTAATTGGATCTATCCAGCCTCAAATACTCCATCGACATACCCTAAGACCAACTACGAATCTCTACAGATACACAAGTTATCCACATATAGGGATTCTGTTAGTCTGAGTCCATGCATAAGTGCTTCATATTTAGCTGTATTATTCATAGTAAGGAAATCTAGTTTCAAGGAATACTCAAGGAGGACCCCTGTACCACTTTTAAGAATAATCCCTATCCCACTATTTTTTTAGGAGCTCACCCCATCCATATACAGCTCCCAAGTGGTCGACAAGTTTGCTTCTACTATTTTGTTTTCAGGTTCTTCTTTGGGAAATGAATATTCAGATATAAAATCTACCAATACTTGAGCTTTAATTGTCAATTGAGGCCTATATTGGAGAGCATATTACCTGAGCTCTACGGACCAACACAACATTCTTCCAAATGTTTCTAGCCTATAGAGGGTCATTTGGAGGGGCTTGTTAATTACTACTATCCATTAATGTGTCTGGAGTTAAACTTTAAATTTCCTGTAAGCTAATAAAAAGGAATAAGCTAATTTTTCAATTGGTGAGTAATTAAACTCAGGTCCTTGCAGGAATTTACTGGAGTAATAGATTGGCCTTTGACTCCCTTGTTCCTCCCTTACTGACATAACCCTGATTGTATACGGGGAAGCGGATATATATATAAACAACTCCTCCTTAGGTATTGGTCTACTAAACACTTGCTTTGATCAAAGATAATTCTTGAGTTCTTCGAAGGCCTTTTGATAATCCTCTGACCATTTGAAAGATGTGTTCTTCCTCAACCTTTTGAAAAATGGTAGGCACCTCTCTGCTGCTTTTGACATGAATCTACTGAGGGCTACTAGCCTCCCTGTCAACTTTTGTACTTCCTTCACATTCTTTAGAGATGGCATGTCTAGTACAGCCTTTACATTATCTAGATTAGGCTCAATTCCTCTCTTACTGACATGGTATCCGAGGAACTTTCCTCCTTGGATGAAAAAGGGGCATTTGTCGGGATTCAACTTCATTCTATAATGATTCATCACCTTGAAGAACTCCCTCAATTCTTCTATATGCTCTTTGAAGATCTTACTCTTGACAATCATGTCATCAATATACGCCTCCAAGCTTCGACCCAGCTAGTCCTTGAACATCTTATTCACCAGCCTTTGGTACGTTGCACCTGCATTTTTTAAGCCAAAAGGCATGGAGGTGTAACAATAGGTTCCCTTCTCGGTGATGAATACAGTTTTTTCTTCATCATCTGGATCCATCCTAATTTGTTGATACCCCTACTTTGCATCAAGGGATGATAAGAACTTGTATCCTGCTGTGAAATCTACCAACTTATCTATCATCGGCAATGGGTACGAGTTCCTGAGGCATGCTCTATTCAAGTTCTTGAAGTCGACACACATTTTATAACTCACATTGGACTTTTTACTAGAACTACATTTTCCACCCATTTAGGGAACCGAACCTCCCTATTAAATCTTGTTTCCATAAACTTTTCTACTTCTTCATTGATGATGGCCTGCCTTTCTGCTCCAAAGCATCACTTTTTTCTATTTTATTGGCCTAAAGGTTGAGTCCACATTGAGTTTATGTGTTGCCACCTCTGGGTTGATCCCAGGCATTTCTAAGGAGTCCTAGATGAAGGTCCCTTTATGGTTTATCAGGAAAGCTTATGCCTCTTCCTTTTCCTCTAACCTTTGATTTATCTTCAAGCTTCTACCTTGGGATTCTTCATTCACTAGGAATGACTCTAATTCTTCCACTGGTTGAGTCCATGGACTTTTACCCTCAACACCTGCTTGGACCATACACACTTCTTCCATCTGTATATGGGTCAGGCTCTTCATTTTTCGAGTATAATCTATTCCCAACTCCTTTATTGCAGAGCTACATACACAAAATTCTGTCCCATTAGGCAAAGGGACCTTGAGCCTTCCTCTGTGCACATTAGTATCTGCATCTAAGTCACTAAGCAAAGACCTTCCCATCAGTATGTTATACGCCATTGGAATCTTTACTACCACAAAGAGTGCTATAACTGTCACACTCTTCGGAGTTACTCCTACAGTGAAGGGAAACTAGATATATCCTGCTACGGGGATCTCTATCTTGTCCAGGGTCTAGACAGGGTTCTTTAATTCTTTTAGCTCATACCTCTTGATGGCCATCTTTTGGTATGCTTCAAAGGATAACAAATTAGTGGAACTTCCATTGTCCACTAAGATCCTATGGACATTGTAGTTGGCGATGATGGCTTTGATGATAATCGGAGCCTTATTTCTTGGCCCTTACCCCTCTTCGCCTTCCCATTGTCTTTGGCCATTATAAAACACAAACTCTGAGGTCTCCTCACTCTGAGCTATCACCTTGCCTTTCTCAATCACCTCCTATAGGCACCCAGTCAAGCATGCTATATCTCCTGTTGTCCCCTCGTTAACCACTGACGGTTCTAAGTCTTGATTACCTCTAACGAACCTCCTCAGATAGCCTTACTTGATTAGTCTCTCAATTTCCTCCATCAAGTATCTGCAGGAGTCCGTGGTGTGGCCATAAGTGTTGTGGAATTTGTAGAACTTCTTTTTATCCCTCTTATCAGGGTTTTTTAATTGGGTTGGGCCTTTTCCATATAGCCTGATCTTGGAATGCAGCAAAAACCATCACGAGCCTGACATTTAGAGGTGTCAACTTGGTTATATTGAAGGTCCTCTTTATTGGCTCCCTTATCTTTTCACTCTGTGAAGAAACCTCCTTCGATCCACTTGTTACTCTAGCTTGTACTTTCTTATTTTCTGATGGGATGTCCCCTTGCTCTGCCTTCCATTTCTGAGCAAACTAGCTAACTCGAAAAATATCATCCTGTCAGATATACTTTTGCGTTATCGACATTGCTTCTTCTAAGCTAATGGGAAACTCCCTAGATAGCTTCTTAAAGAAATCAGTATGTCTCGTGCATTTTTATAGGGCTTCCACTACCTTGGCTTGATTCAAATTAGTTACCTTCAAAGCCTTTGCATTGAACTTGGCTAGAAAATCTCTCAGGGTTTCTTTCTGCCCCTGTTTAACGAGCTCTAAGGCTTGTGTCTGCATCTTTATGGGGATGCTAGATACAAATCTACTCATGAAATTCTTCGATAACTGTTTAAAGATGTCTATACTTACTTCATTCAAGTTGTCGTACCAGTTTATGGCTGCTCCGTCTAGCAATCCGCGAAAAGCACTATATAGCGCCTCATCATCCCTCTTTTGAAGCTCTATCTCATGCCTGTAATTGAGAATATGGGCCTTAGGATCTATGGATCCCATATATTTAGTGATATTTAGAGCTTTGAACCTATTCAGCATTCGGTAACATTCCACCTTTTCAATATACGAAGATTTTAATTCCAATTTCAAGTCCCTATCTCTAGATCTCTTTCCTCTTCCTAGCTCTTCCATACTCAATTAAAAATAACATTAATAAAATCTTCTTATATATATATATATATATATATATATAATCCTTAGAATCACAAATAAAACAAATTAGCAAGGTGATTTAAAAAAAAATAGAAACTCAAGACTCAACCATATTCAAATTTGGATTAAGAATGTTGAAAATAAATGAAATAAATTTTCATTACAAAGATGTTAAATCATGCAAAAAGTACAAAGGGATTCTTCAATAACCTTATTGGTAAAGATGATCTAAAGAAATTATTATCTATCTTGATCAACCAGAGATTGTCTTCGTTCTATAATACTGAAACATCTTCAGCTAGCAGTAAATAACTTATACACTAGATTTCTTGTACAAGATTAGGACAAATCAGACATAACAAGAGAGATTGTGAGTGTCAGTAAATGGGATGAGAAGAAGAAGAGGGGTTGTGATATTACCGCTCAAATTAAGGATTTGGATGAGCAAAATAAAATAAAAGATAAGGGATAATATCATAATTATAACATACACAGTGCAATTTTCTCTCTAATTTAGAGAGATTAGAACAAGTGGAAAATAAGGATTTATTTTCTTTCCTTTATCATTTTCAATCCATGTCCAAACAAGGGAAAATTGACTTTCCATCCTTATTTTTCTCCATAATTTTCATTCCTCCCCTATTTTCCCTCAATCCAAAAAGGGATAAGAAACGTTTCACTCATCTAAGAAGGGACTACCATCTTACCCCTTCATATTCTCAACACGTTTCATAATGTCCAGAAGACACTTTTCCACCTTGGGAATCTAACAAACACTATAAATACTCCATTTTATTACACATTTTGAGGTATGTGGAACCTACCCAAACCATCCAAAACTCTATTATGTTATATTCTAAGGGCTCCAAGAGGTCTAAGGCATGGTTCAGTTCCCTAATTTGACTTGAGCATTAGAGGGCCTTTGCCATACACAAAGCTTGGCCCTCTAGTTCACCTTTGTTCATTGTGTAGGCCAATTGAAAGTTCATTAGTCTAGTCCAGTCGTAAAAGGTCAGAAGTTATGAATTGGCATCATTTGTGTGAATCCGGTTGAAATTTATTTTTGATCTCAAGCTCATTAATCTTTTTCTCTTAGCTCTTTTAGGATAGGCACAATGGCTTTCCTTTCTTTTTCAAAGCTTATATACTCAAAAGCTCAAACACGGACAACATACGAGAAAATAGAAACAATGCCTATATCCTTCATCTAGTAAACCAATAGGCAATGTCACCCATGAAACTCTATCCGCAAACACCTCAACCTTCCCTGGCCTAGCCTGTTCTCTATAAACCCTAGTAGACTTTATAAAGCAGACACAAAGAAATAACATTTTTACCATACCCCACCCTAAGCTTAAAAAGAATGCCATCGGAGTTTGCTCCAACCCTTAAAAAATGTCTTAGGCACATTAACTCCTCTATTACAACTCCTACAAAATCAAAGTCCTACAAGACAATAAGCTAATAAAGTTGTAGTAGCATGCCAAGGAAGGACAGCGAATGTGAGGTTGTTCCAAACCCCTGAAGGAGAAGGAGAAGAAGGGGATAAGCCACAGGTAATGACCTACAAACTAAGGTCTGAAATAAGACCTGCATGTGGTAATAATGAAAACTCAAAGAATAGAAAAGGCAGAGGGGAAGATAAGGAGCGAAGAGGCTGAAGGAAAAAATGTAGGTGGAGTAGGAGGAGATATGAGGAAAGCTCCAAAGAGACAAGTGAGTTGAGACTAGAAGGTGGGGAGAAGAGTAGGGAGAATTTTCATAGAGGGGAACATGATAGAAGAAGGGAATCTCATAGATTCAAGCCATGAAGAAGTGTGGATGGAGAGCGGGAGTCCTTGAGTTATAATCCTTAAGATGTGAGGGAAATGGTAAAGCAATGCATGAAAGAGTTTAGAGGAAGGAAGAAGTCTCGATATAGGGATCTAACCATTAAGTTAAAATCTTCATTTGTTAGAAGAGTGGTTGAATATTAGATTCTTAGAAAGTTCAAAACCCCCAACATGACAAAATACATCGAATCTGCAGATTCGAAAGCCCACATTCTAAACTACAAACATAAAGTTGAGTTACAGACTAAAGATCAAGGGGTCTTTGGATTAAGTGGCCACCAAGTGGTATGATAGCTTAGAAGAAGGGAGTATTAATACTTTCTAACATCTGGCGGAGAGCTTTATGAAGAGATTTATAGCAAGTATCTCTATTGAGATGCAAACACAAGCCTTAAAGTTTATTAAGCAAGGACATGATGAATCAGTGAGAGACTTCTTAGCTCGGTTCAATACAAAGGCATTGAAGGTGACTCAATTGGATCCAAAATTGACAGTTGAAGCCTTATAAAAATGCATTAGCCAGAAGTTATCTAGAGACTCACTTAACAGCCTTGTGGAGGTAATGACTTTGACATAGAAATACATAAGATAAGATGTAACCTTTTGTGTGAGATAATTCATCTAGAAGAGGGGGAGTAAAGATGAAGAGGCTCATTATAAGAAGAACACGAAAAAGGAGGCATGTGGGTCAAGTGGGTCCCTAGGTGTAACATTTTAGTTAAAGGAGAAAGAACAAATTAAGAAGACATTTGATATGACTAAATTCACTCCTCTTAATGTGAGGCTAGAGGTGGTGTTCGCCTCATTCTAGGTCAGGCCATATGGTAGAGGCCCAAGCCTATGAAGAGAGATCCATATAAGAGAGATAAGTCAAAGTTCTACAAGTTCCACAACACTCATGGGTATACCACTAGCACTTAGAAAAATTTAATGGACGAGATAAAGAGATTGATCAAGCATGGATATTTGCAGAGGTTCATCAAAGATTAGAGGGAACTTGAATAGAAGATGGTAAATGATGGTTCGATGGGAGACATCACTTACTTAATAGGGGGACACTAAGAGAAAGTGGTGAGAAACAATAAGGGAAAAGTCATAGCCCAAAATAAGGAGAATCTAAAATTTCTGTTTAATAATGGCCAGAAGCAATATCTTAAAGAAGAAGAGATTCTTAGGCTAAGAAAAGATGATTCAATCATCATAAAAATGGTCATAAATTATTACACAATGCAAAGAATATCGGTAGATAATGACACCTCTGCCAACTTGCTGTCTTTTGAAGCATATCAGAAAATGGGCAAAAAGGAATCCAAATTAAAGAAGATAAAAAAATTTGATCAAGACTCTAAATAAGACCAAAGTACCTATACGGGATATATTATACTTCTTTTCACCATTAGCATGGCCTTGAAACGTGTGACAGTTATAAAACTATTTATTGTTGTGTAGATATTATTGGCTTACAATGTCTTAATAGGAAGACCATTGCTCCATGATCTAGATGTTAAAACCAATTATCAGAAAGGAAGGGTGACAATTCCTTTATCATATGGGAGTGAATTCTATATTTACAACACTCACAAACTAGAAAGGGAACTGAAATTCACCAGAAAGAGAAAGAGTGTAGTATAAATTTAAACTGAAGAAGTGTGTATAGTGGAAGGTGCAGTGGAAGAAGACTAGAGGAGAACTCAACAAGCGAAAAAAATTGAACAATTCCTGGTGGAAGGGGATAAGCCAAAGAGATGTCTCAAGGTCAATGTAGAGTTAGTTGAGAATGAAGGAACTGAGGCAAACAAGTTCCTAGTTAGCCATAAAAGACTTTTCCATGGAATTCCTCAGATATGCTGGGAATTAGTCTCGAGGTGATTAACCAAAAGTTGAATATGGATCCAACTTTCAAACCACTTAAGTAGAAAAAGAGGTGCTTTGGGATAGAGACACAAGTTGTAATTAATAAAGAATTAAATAAACAGATGGAAGTTGGATTCATCAGAGAGGTCTAGTACCTAGAGTGGCTATCAAATGCTGTGTTAGTGAAAAAGGAAAATAGAAGCTACAAAATGTGTATAAACTTTACTAACCTTAACAAAGCTTTCCTAAAGGATTCCTATCCTCTCCCCATGGTAGATAAGCTTATATATATATATCCTCCTTAGATTTCAAGCAGGACTATTACCAGATTAAGATGGACCCCAAAGATGAAGAGAAGACCACCTTCATCACTGAAAAAGGCACCTATTGTTACACTTCAATGCCCTTCGAGATCATGAATGCAGGTGTTACCTATCAGAGGTTAGTATATTAGATATTCAAAGATTAGTTAGGGAGGAACTTAGAAGCGTATGTTGATGATATGATAGTGAAGAGTTAAAGCTTTGCAGAGCACACAAAGGACATACAGGAAATCTTTGAGGTGATGACTGGTATGGTATGAAGTTGAATCTTAAAAAATGAACTTTCTTTATCCAAAGTGAAAAGTTCCTAGGTTATCAAGTAAGCGAGAAGGGGATAGAGTTGAATCCAAACAAAATGCAAACCATTTTGGATATGCCAACCCTAAAAATTATTAAAGTAATACAGTAGATGATAGGAAGGTTGGTGGCCCTAAATATATTTATGTCAAAGGTGGTGGAGAAGTACCTTCCATTTTTAAAGAAGCTAAGGAAGAATGTGGTCTTTGAATGGATTGAAGTTTGTCAGAGAGCCTTTGAAGAGTTGACACCTTATTTGAGCTCGAAGCAGGTGTTGAGTAGATCCTTGCCATGAAAAGAAGTAGTCATATACCTTTTGGCATCCCTTTTTGCAGTCAGCGCAATACTAATTAAAGAGGAAGGAGGAGTTCAGGAACCGATTTACCACTTTAGTAAAGTCCTACAATGGGCCAATCTAAACTAGACTCCTATTGAAAATTTGGCTTACTCTATTCTTTTATTATGCATGAAATTAAAGGTCTATCTCTAAGCCCATCAAGGAGTAGTAGAAATGGGACAAGCCTTTACAAAGGACATTACACAAATTAGAAACCTCAATGAGAATGCAATGTTGGTCTGTTAAATTGGGATAATACAACTTGAAATACCACCCTTGAGCAATAATTAAAGCATAAGCATTAGTAGACTTTTTCTCATAATGTTAATTCCTAGAGGAGTGCAAATCAAATGTTGTAGACAAGAAAGGAAAAGAGGAGATAAACTTAGAAACAACATGGGATCTCTTTGTAGATGGAGCCAGCACACAAAATGCCAGTAGGATTGAAATTATCCTAAGAAGTGACATAAGAGTTCTCTTAGATTAAGTGCTGAAGGTGGACTTTCCAACCACTAATAAAACAACTAAATAAGAAGCCCTAGTGCAAGGACTTTGACTTACAGATTTCCTGATGATAGAGAGATTGTGTATTTGTAGTGACTTATAGTTAGTTTTGGGACATATCTTAAAAACTGGTACATGAGTTCTCTTAGAGTACGTGCTAAAGCTAGACTTTCCAAACACTAATAACACAATTGAATATGAACCCTAGTACAAGGACTTTGACTTGTACATTTCCTGATGATAGAGATATTGTGTATTTTTAGTGACTCATAATTAGTAGTGAGAGATGTAAATGGGATGTTTGTAGCTAGATATGAGAAGATGGTGAAGTACCTGAAGATCACCATGCAACAAATTCAAAAGCTGAAAGAAAAGGAAGTGAAAGTAGACTACAAGAAGGTCTTAAGGCTTTAAAATTGTAGAGTTGACAGCCTAAGTAATCTTATAGTAGGCCACCCTCCTAGGTACCTAGACAAAGTCTTCATAGGGTCTCTTGTAACATTAAGCATCAAAGAAGGTTAAGAGGCAATAGAAGTGGAGGTGGAAGAGCCATGCAGATGGACCCAATTAAGGCCTACCTAGAGAAAAGGGACTTGCCATAAGACAAAAAGGAAGTAAAGAAGGTCAAATGTTGCAATGCTTATTTTTCACTCCATCATAACACCTTATACAAGAGGGAGCTTTTACTTCCTTAGCTAAAGTGCCTAAGACCAAGCGAAGCGGAATAAATCATCTAAAAAATACATGAAGGATCATATGTGATGGATATAGCCAAAGTTATTCTACAATGGTACTATTAGCCTACAATGAAGGAAGATGTGAGAGATTTAGTGAAGACATTTCCTTCATCTCAGAAGTTTACAAACTTGGTGAAGGCTCTACGAACCGAAAAAGTCCCCAAATATAACTCATGGCCCTTCTCTAAGTGGAGGATTAATATAGTGGGTCCCTTCCCAATAACCTTAGGACAAAGGAAATTTATGGTTATGGAGGTTGAATACTTCACAAAGTGGGTTGAAGTAGAGCCACTAGCGACAACCACTACAGATAATATAATGAAATTAATTTGGAAGAATTTTTTTTTGTAGGTTTGGAATACCATATCATCTCATAAGCGATAATGGAAGGAAATTTGACAACATGAAGATCATGAATTTCTATGGAGGATTGAAGATCAAGCAGCACTTCTCCTCTATGGCTTATCCACAAACAAATAGGCAAACATAGGTGACAAACAGGGCAATCCTACAAGGGCTAAAGTGAAGGATGTAAAGCTATGAAAGATATTGGAAGAACTACATCATGTGTTATAGGCTTGTAAGACCACTCCTAGAGATCGTATAGGAAAAACTCCCATTGCTTTGACCTTTGGGATAGAGGTTGTGGTTCCAATTAACATTGGCTTGCTCAGTGGAAGAGTGTTCTACTATGATGATGAAGAAAATAGTAGGCTATGAAGAATTAGTCTAGACCTGTTAGATGAATTGAGGGAAGAAATAACTATTTAAACCATAACATACAAGAACAGGGCAATAACAAGAAGGTCAAAGTGAGAAAATTTGATGTTGAAAGAATTATAATAAGAATCCTCAAAGCTACAGACTGAAGGGAAGGAGTAGGGAAACTAGCCCTAACATGGGAAGGCCCTTTCAAAGTGACATAAGTTATAGGCCCATGAACATACAAGCTAAAAACAATAGAAGGCATAGATTTATCTTATACTTGGAATGTACATAATCTAAAAATGTACTACCAATGATTTGAAATTAATGAGAAAAATAACCTCTTAAATTTTCATAAATGTGCATTTTGAAATTTGAAAAGACCTGCTTGACAAGAAAAATTCCTTCCAATAGAGGCATATAAGTTCTTAATGAAAAATAAAACAAACCTTTACCAAGGCAAAGAATTCTCCAAGGGGAATGTAACCTAACAAAGACCTTCTCGATAGGAAAAAGACCTTCCAAGGGAGGCACATAAGTTTTTGATAAAGAACAAAACAACCCTTCACCAAGGCAAAGAATTACCCAAGGAGAATATAACCTAAAAAGACATGATTGGTAGAAAAAAAATCCTGCCATTGGAGGTAAATAAGTTCTTGATGAAGAACGAAATAGACCTTTACCAAGGGAAAGAATTCCCCAAGTGGAATTTAACCTAACAGAGGCATATAAGTTCTTGATGAAGAACGATGTAAAACTTTACTAAGGCAAATAAATCCCTAAGGGGAATAAGAAAATTTGCTAAAGGTAAAAATCCTCTCCAAGGAGAAAAACATAAATTATTGATGAAGAACAACAAAAAACCTTCACTAAGGTGAAGACCTTCCCAAAGGAAGTAAGATTGATTTTGTTAAGTTAAAAAGCCCTATCCAAGGAGAGGTACATCAACCTTTAACAATAAATCATAAAAACCTTCACTAAGGCAAAGGAATTTCCAAAGGAAAAATTAAAAATTTTCACTAAGGCAAAGGAAGCATTCTCCCTGAAGAAAAATGAAACTATAAAATGAATAATAAAAGTCTTCAAAGGTGAAGGACTTACCAAAGAGAATAACAAAGATTTCATTAAAGAAGAAATAGCCTTAGAGGAAAAAATGTCAACCCAGAGGCAAATGACGAACTGTACAGCCAAAGGAAAAATTAGGATGACTTGGACTAAGGCATAAACTTTCTCTAAGGTGGAGAAACCCTCAAAGATGCTTTAAGAAAAAGCTTGTCTAAGGCCAAGACATAAAGGAAATTGTAATTCAAACTAAAAATAAAGGTAACAAAAATAAAACTTTAAACTAATAAATGTACAAGCAGAAGACAAATCAAATTTAATCCTTGTATTCCATTTCAATTAGATTACAAAATGTATAGGACATGCATTGGAATAGAATATAAGAAAGAAGTAAATATATCATTAAGGATCTTTTTCCTTATCCAAGTGTATAGTTAAGTCCTTACTCAAAGGACTAGATACAGTCTTCTCTCTAAGAAAGTGTGATGAAGCAGAGGTTCGAATCCATCCGAGTACTTATCCATATTAGGCATGTCTAACTTGGATGCACCCAAGGCCTTGAATTCAGAGGCCATCTTAGGGAACTTAGTTGTAACCTCCCAGAGGGTCTTGTTGTGCTGAAGAATTTTGGTCAGAATGCACTTCTTCTTCACCATTCCTCCAACCAAATTGAAGACTAGAAATCCTTGATGGCTTGCTTGATGTACTAAGCATAATGGTTTGCACGATGTGTAAGAGAATGACAAGTTTTCTCTTTGAGGTAAAGTTGGAATTAAAGATCAACTTTTTCATTTTGAAGAGTATGGTTACAATATTTGTACACCTATAGGCTACTATATAGACCATTAATGATTTCATCTTTAGCCTTCACTTGAGCTTTCAAATATGCCAGCTCCTTTTCTTATGAAGATAGGTCCTCCAAAGCCTTATCCTTTTCCTTTAAAGCTTTGTCCCTTTCTTGCTTAACTCAAAGACATATAGAGGTGGACTCAATTAGAGCTTATTCCCTCTGTATAACTATCATGTTAAGCCCTTCACATTCGATAATATAAAGGTTAAGACTCATCATGCGCCAGTATTGTCTTTATAGTAGCCCTATACCTCTACACCTTCAAAACGACAAACTGGGAATAAGGAAAAATGGTTAGAGGCAAAAAAAAAAAAAAGAAAAGAAAAGAAAATAGCTAAAGGAAAGGGGAAAGAAAGGAATTTACCTCAATAATGGAAAAAACATCTTTCCCCTCAAAAACTAGGCATCTAGTCTCTTTTTAAGAAACTCCTTTCATAGTCTCTAGGAAGATGGTGGGAGAGGAAGGGAAACTGAGTATTATGGGAGATGGGACACACTTAGAAGAAGCCTTTTTACTAAATGTTGAGGGTGACCATCAGATTCTTTACACCTCCTCATCTTTGCTAGAATGGTCTTCCTCCTCTATAATGGCAGAAGATGTTTTAACTCCTTACTTGAGCATTGGAAAAGACCTTAAGGTAAGATTCTGGTAGACAATTAGGGCATCCATGATATTTGCATCATTGTACCCTACTTCAGTAAGGTTTATGATGTCTCAATCGAAGACTGGTACAGAAATGGGACCATCATCTCCATGCTTTGGTATCCCCAAAGCATTTAATTCTAAGCCATCTATGACAAAATCTAGGTTTTCCCTAATGG
>CAOJBK011450473.1:0-10971 GCA_948294925.1 Codiaeum variegatum | reverse complement strand
TGAATTTGCTCAATTCCATGGATTTAAAATTCTTCATGCCAAACGACCCCTTAAGATTTTTTGATATTTTCCCTGTATAATTGTATTTTCTTGTTAGTTTTAAATTTTATTTATGTAAACTCTATGAATAGGAGATTAATAGACTTTATAGTCGATTTTTCATCAATTGTTCATTAATCTAAATCCTGAAAATTTACTAAATTGTATCTTTGAAATTGTTTGAGTTTCTAATTTTGAAATTTACTTTTCAAGATTTTGTTTTTGTGATGATTTTTCGCATTTCTAATATCAATTACTTTTTTTGACACAAAATTTTGCTAACATTAATTTTTTTTATAGCAAGTTGATTTTAATTAATTAATAATAAGAAGGGGAAAATATATGAATTAGGGCAAAACTACTCAATGTCGTAAGGCTAGCCAGTACATTTGAAACCAAAACTACCAAAATTAAAGGCCTAACTATATGTGAAAAAAACCCTCACCGATCGAAAGATTACAATGTACCGAAATAGAACCTTCAACAATACAGAGCAACAAACTACAAAGCGAGACCGAAAAGTACAAATAACATAATCACAAAAACCTTTAACCATAACAGAATGGAATTGCCAACATCAGAAATGTCAAAGCTGCAATATACATATATCAACTTGAGACTGAGACATGGGCAATAGCCATTGATCGACTGAAAACACAACCCATTCATTAAGAGGACCACTAGCCAAGAACAAATAGATCGAACCTTTATACTAAAATAAAAGCAATTAGGCTGCAAAAGAAATCATGTAAACCCAACTAAAAACTATTAGAAGCCAGCTCTGAAGTTGTTGAGACGAACCAAAAGCAGACAGAGTGAAGAAGTCGAAGAGTCGATTTAAGCAATGATAAAAAAAATGAGATCTAAAGAACATGATACTTCCATAGACAAAGAAGGTTAAGCCAACGAAAAAATAGAGCTCCATTCCTCCATAAATAAAGCCTAACACCATATGTATATGGCTCAGAGACCCGAATACAAAACCAAAAATCTAGTTCAATGCAAACAACAGAATTAAATCAAACCAAGAGACCCAAATGAAGAGAGCAAAACTACCACCGAAATATAAATCTAGAATGAAAGGAGGAAATGGAGAGATGTTGGTGGCTTAGTAGCCAAAACTCCCAAACCAAAATTGAAAATCAAATGAAGAGCTCATGGTGAACAAAGAAAGAAAAATTAATTTTGCTAAAATTAATTGAATCAAAATTTAGTGAATTTTCAAATTTTATTGTTTAAATATAGAGGCTCATGTATCTAACATTGCTTACCATGAATAATATTATTTATGGTTATTTTATCTCTCAAAAAATGGAGGCTAAATGGTAATCAGATTGGACTTTAGAATTATAATAAACTAGAATCACAAACATATCATAAACCATTTGATCCTTAACCATGAACCAGACCTCTTATGTATGGGCTGTTGATTCTAACTCTCCCTCAAAGTGAACTATTAACTATTACGGTTTCAGGCTGGTTTAAACAATTAAGCTAATCTATTGACTAGCACATCACCATTAATTTTTCCATATTATTATTGACTAAAAGTGTTAATACTGTAGACCCTAAATTGTTTTTATTTGGAAAAATAAAAAAAAATACTTCATTATTCAGATTAATAGTACATAGATGTGAAATAAAGTAAAAAGTCCTTATTGTCAAAAATGATAAAATATGAAATAGTAAACTAAAAATTCATTAAACCTAAGTTAATAGCCTAATAAATCAAGTTAATGCCTACAAATTTGATATTTCTATAGTGACTAGAATTCTTATGGTTTTAATTCTGCAACATACTGATGATCATAATTTGATTTGATATCTTTGTGGAATCAAATATGCAGAATATATCCGAATCTGCGTACACAAATAACTGCAACAAAAACAACAAAACACTGGACGACGAAAACGTCGCAAGATGGTGGAATCACAAAACAAGAACAAAACTAAATGCTAGATTTATGTGAATTACCACTTATCTTATAACTAAACAGATAAAAAAAGTAAGGGAAAAGTACAAAAAATGATCTTGTGGTTTAACACATTTGCAATTTAAGATCTGTAGAATTTTTTGTGACAATGTAGGGTATGTGGTTCAATTTGTTAGCAAAATAGGATTTTTGCCAATTTTCATCCTATGTAGCGTTGATGTGGCATACACATGGAAGATGGAAATTGATTCCACGTCAGTGCCATATCGGATGAAAATGGGCAAAATTCCTATTTTGCTAACAAATTGAACCACATACACTAAATTATCGTAAAAAATTCTACAGACTCTAAATTGTAAATGCATTAAACCAAAAAGTCATTTTTTTTATACTTTGCTTAAAAAGTAATATGAGAGAGGTGATTTCAAGTTAAAAAGGTAAAAAATCACCCTCCTTATTTAATAAAGATAGACAACTACAAAGAGATTAAAAAGAAATTGAGAGAAAAGGAGACTAGAATTTGGTACAAATGTAGGCCCTAAATAGTCAATAGACAAATCTCAATTTCTATTTTATTTGCAATATGAAAATTATTAACGATATTTTTTAATTTTTTTCTCTTTTAATTTGTTACATTAAAAAATAATTTGGATTGTGGCCATCTCCCTCCATCAATGGTATTAAAATGAAATATAAAAGGTATTTATATTTTTTTTTATAAATTTTTTTTATTAAGAAAAGGAGAAAAACCAAATTGGAGTGTGAACTCTAAAATGTTGAAAAACCCTCCTACTAGAACTAATACATCATAGTTTGAACAAGCTTCAAACCGATAGCCAGAGGCATATTTAGCATAACTTTGATTACAATATTAATTCCAAAACATTCAACATCCAATTTGTAAAAGAAAACCATAACATCACCAAATAAATAAAAAGAAGATACATGTCTTTAAAAATAAAGGCTATGACATATTGGTGGATCAAAGGTGGATATAGCGGTCCTAAGTGATGCAGTCAAAACAACATCATGATGAGGTCAAAACGGTATAATAACCCATTGAGAAACCGAAGCTCACATGTGCATCATCAGGCCACCAAATGTGAGAAGTGCTATTTGGTTGTGCTACTGAATAAACAAATTGCAATGTAAACAAGTTATAACCAAGCCATAAACTCAAAGTTTCTTGTTATCCCAGACTTTGCCAAGCCATCCACAATCGAATTACCTTCTCTCAATGTGTGATTAAAGGATACTAATTGAAATTCACAAGTAAGCTTTTTAATCTCAAGAATATTTTTCCATAATTTCCACGGGCTATTCTCAGTAGATTCATTTACCTAACATATTGCAATTTTTAAATCCGTTTCAACTTCCAAATTATAATTTTTTAAGGATGGGTTGGTAGTTGAAATTTCAAGAGATTTCAGGATGGCAGTCAATTCAGCTTCGTTGATAGAACAAACACCAATTGGACATGAGAACACAACTCTAAAAACTTGATTTTCACCTCTCAGTACACCACTAACAGCGGCCAGGCCAGGATTGCCTCGCTAGGAGGCATCAACATTCCATTTGAGGGTCCCAGATGAGGGTGGAAGCTAGCTGACTTGAGGTTTATTGGGGTTTGGTCTCCCCCAATTTTTAAGGCATTCAGAAGAGGTAAGAATATGGTTTGTTTAGTATAGAAATGAGGGTTCAATAGCTTCAATCCAAATGGAGGTTCTGACAAGAATAGTGTAGAGAAGCTTTTCCAAGGCAAGTGAATCATCATTGAAAATAATATTATTGCGCTTAAGCCAAATAGACCATACACCCACAAAGAAAACAAGTTTCCAGCATGTGTTTTGAAAGTTTCTCCCTGAACAAAATTGATTCCATTGATTAAATAGGTCAGAAAATGAACCTGGGATACACCATTTGCAGTTCCACTAACCAAATAATCTTGACCAGATTTTCCATGTGATGGGCCAAGTGACAAATAGATGGTTTGTGTCTTCGGATTTGCTATTACAAAATGGGCACCGATCAATTGAAGGGTCAAGTTTACCAATACGTACCAGATTTGCCTTGACATTGATTTTATTGTTGAGAACAAACCACAATAGCAAATCAACCTTAGGAGGGGCTAAACACTTCCATCTAAGAGGCCAATTTGGGATGGACAGATCATTGTTGTTTCATCAAGCTGAAGGCAAAAGGATTTTACCCAAAAACTACCATTGGGATTTAGGCTCCAAATAATTTTGTCCTCCTTTGTTGGCATGGAACTAAATTTTAAAACATAATTCATCCGAGAGGAAAGAAGTTCATTCTCCCAAACAAAGAGCAGTCTCCTCCCTACAAGATTCCAAGCCCATACACCATTTGTCAATGATCCCATGTCAGTAATATAAGAGTCAGGTTGTAATGAGATAGAAAAAAGGCGTGGATATTTATCACACAAGCATTCATTTTCCACCCACAAGTGTTTCCAGAATTTGGTGTTTTTTCCATCGCCGACGCAAAAACATAGCCCACTGTTAATCATTTGTAGTGATTTTGATCTTTAACCGTTGCTTTCAGGATGCCATTCCAAATCATAGAGCCATTACTAATTGGTATGTTCACGAGGGGAAGCAGGGCATTTTTAATCCCATATTTTCATTAATTACAACTTTCCAATGTACTGGACTCCTATCACAAAGCCTCTATACCCATTTGAATAATAACACCCTGTTCTTGTCAAGAATACTCCCCACTCCTAAGCCTCCAAGTGATTTGGCTCTTTGGATAACAATGCAATTTACAATATGAATTTTCTTTTTGTCCTCTTTACCATTCTAGAAATAATTGTGTTGGATTTTAGAGATTTCCTTAGCGATGCCAACTGGAATTTTGAAGAATGATAGGTAATAGAGTGCACCAATTTGATGAGTACAAGTCGACCTGCTATAGAGAGGTGCTTGGCTTTCCAAGATGCAACTTTTGATTTAACTTTGGAGAGTATTGGTTCCCAATTAGAACAACTTTTTGGATTAGATCCCAGCGAAAATCCTAAATATTTGATTGGTAATAGGGTTCTACTACATTTCAAGAGATTTGCAGCCTCTTGGTTCTATGATTCATTTGTGTTAATCCCCACTATAGAACTCTTTAAGTAGTTTACCTTCAGGCCATAAATAACTTGAAAACATCTCAGAATTCTTTTAAGATTACATAAAGAGGAGAAGTCAGCTGGGCAGAACACAATTGTGCTTTCTGCATATTGAAGAAAAGAAATAGAAGTTCCACTATGAGTAATAACCTCCAGGCCCCTCAAGAGGCCGATTTCAACAGTTTTTTGCAATTAGAGGGAAAGGCCTTCGACTGTGATGGTAAATGAAAAAGGTGACATGGGTCCCTTTGTCGAATTCCTTTTTGGAAAGGGAAGAAATCAATTGGAGACCCATTTATGAGGATTGCAGCTGATGCTTGGCCTATACAATTAGTATAAAAAGGTATTTATACTAATTAGAAACATAGCTTAAAAATTCGAAAACAACGAAATTATTTACTTCCCCAAAATTAGGATTTTTTACAAAAATAAATCAAAAAAGAAAAATATTTCATGGATTGTATCACATTCAAAAATATTTCTGTATATATGTTAAATTTGTCCAATCTGGTAGAGTCAATAAGTCAACTGCCAACAATCTAACTGATAACTTTATGAAAATCATAAAGTCGCTAGTCTGACTGGTGACTTTATATGATTTAACCCATAACTAGAGAATTAATGTGAATATTTCATGAAAGTTGTTCCAAGATATACAAACAAAAATAAAATGTTAATGGTTTTTGGCCTATTCTATGTATTAAATATATTGATACATAAACATGTTATTTTATTTTAATTTTAAGTAAAAAAACAAATTTAATTTATTTATATAAATAAATTAAGTTATATTTTTAATATAAAATTAATTATTAAATATATGATGTGATTGTTATGCTTTAGGATTGTAATATATTTTTTAAAAAATACAAGTTACAAAATTAAAAATTAGTTTATTTTTTCTTTTTTTGAATTTCTAATTATTAGAAATTGATTTAAAAATTTACCCTTAAAAGTTGAGAGTTATATTGGTGTACCATAAATTTTATGATATTTGTAATGTATTTTCATATATGGTGATGGTTTAAATCACATAAAGTCAACAGTGATTCTATGTTTTTATAAAGTCACTAGTCAAATTTATGAGTTTAGATAGTTGACTGTTTCAGATTAGACAAATTTAACATATATAAGGAAATAATTTTGAAGATGACATCATTTAAGAATTTTTTTATTTAACTTATTTTTGTAAAAAGCCCCCAAAATTATAACTGAGTGAAAATTTATTCTAACACAAAATAATTGATCTTAATCAACTTTATTAATTACTCAATTATAAATCCGCCTAGGTGTGTAACATGCTATAAACTTTCATAATGTAAACAACAACTCCATAAAAGGAAAAAAAATCAATTTAGATTTGATTTTTTAGCCATAAAAATTAAATTGTAGTTGTTTTTTTTACCTATAAATTCTTTTAATTAAGTGTGAAAATGTGGTTTTCCTACCTATTTCTTATCATTTGTCGCAATTTTCAACTATAAGATGGACACTTTTTAAGGTATATTTCCAACGTTCATATAAATACGGACAATTTTTTAGCTATGAGATGCATTTTTCTCACTTTAAATGGTCATTTGTTTTATTAAGAAAATTAATATTGTGTAATTTTTTTAAATAGCAAATAAAAGTTATTTTATTAATTTTTAATAATAAATTCAAGTTCAAACTATCCAAAACTAACACACTAACCCCATATATCCAAATAGATCCTAAAATAAAATTTATCCACTAACCCCATATATCCAAATAGATCCTAAAATAAAATTTATCTTAAATTAAATATCATTATATAATTTTAAGGAATAATTATTATTATATTTTTAAAATATTTATATTTAGTTATTTAAAATAAATACTTAGTATTATTAAAATATCATTGAATTAAGTATTGCCCATTTAATATTAATTATTTTATAATATTTCTTAATATATGCATAATTTGTTGGAATGATTTTTAATCTAAGACTGACGGATGGATATATTTTATTTAATGTTATTTTTAAGGTATATTTTATTTAAAATATTGTTTTTCCAATATTCTATTTTGAACTAAATCAATAATAAAATCATGTTTAATTAGTCTTTTCAACATCTTTAAAAGAAAATAACATTATCACATAATTAAATTTTAATGAAATTATAATTAGTGACATTTATATATATTTTATCAATAATTATGATAAATTTCACTATTACTTATAACGACATTTGATTAAATACTAGTAAAATTAATAATGATATTTATAAATGTTATTATAAGGTAAATAAAATACTACTAAAAATTAATTAAATAATAATGTAAGAGGTGGAATGTTTAATATTTGAGTCTCTCAAATTACACAAATTATATCACTAATTTAGCAAAAAATATTAAGAAAGAGAGCGTATTAAAGCTGAATTAAAGCTGAGTGAGGAAGACAAGTGGGACCATGATTCCTAAATCCAAAAATTTTATATTATTATATAAAAAGTTTTTAAAATTTTTCTATTTCTCCTATCAAAATTTTAATATTTTAATAATTTTCTCCTTAAATTTTTTAAAATTAAATATGATATTAAAAATGATGTTATTAAATTTTCGTTCCTTTACCTAAAATTTTGTGCCTAGATGCTTTTGGCTCATTAGACTTAAAATGGTGTTATTAAATTTGGCACACACAAGTATTTTCAGTTCTAATATAAATATATATATTTTTTTCATTTTAAAATATAAAATATTCTTATTCTTTAAAATTTTATTTTAATTTTGAATATTTTTTAAAATATATTAATAAAAATTTTTAAAAAATAATATTATAAAACTATTTTATAATACGAATTTAACAATATAAATTTTATAAATATATATTATGAGAAAATTATAATCAACGTTCGTTCTCGAAAAATGAATAGGAGTATATAATAAATAAATGAGAAATCCAAAATTATCACATGTGTATATATATTTGGTATGTGTTGTCAATATATTATTTGTGGCTTATTTCATTACAGTAACATTTAGAAATTTTGGTGGCGAATATTTAGAAATAATCATCTAATATTTTATCATATACTTATTTTTGAGTCAAAGGTGGAGAGTAATAATGGTGAATCCAAAGTTGAGTAAAATCATGCAAGACATTTAAAAATAAATTTTAATTTTATGATATAAAAAAATCATTTGAAATAATAATGCTCAATTTGTTAATGAAACATAGAATATAGGTAAAAAAAGTATTGAAATTATAGTTATCGATTCTGAATTTGAGGATGTAAAATCCTTTTATGATACTTTTTTATGGAAAGCTATTGATAAAGAAGAATCAGATTGGATTACTGTTATCAATAAGAAAAACAAAGCCTTAAGATTATGTTTGGTTCACTGTAATGAGAGGTATAATGAAATCACCATTACATTATATTTTTTATTACTTTGTTTGTTAATAAAAAAAAATTAATTTGATATAATGTAATCACAAATACATATATAATAAAATAACCTTATTTTGATGTAATGATCAATATCTAACATAATATATTTAATAATTATTACCTTACTCTATTATATTTATTTAATTATTTTAAATTATTTTCTATTATTTATAATTATAATTAGTATTAAATTACCGTTGGACTTTGGATTTCGGCCATTGATCACCGTACTCCGGCGGCGATCAATGACAATTTAATTTTATTATCATAACTATTTAAAAAATATTCATTACATTACATTATATATTTTTTTTAGTTATAGTCAAACATAGTAATGTAATGAATATTACATTACATTACGTTACGATTTTCATTGCATTACGTAATTGATTACATATGGTGAACCCAACATGGATTAAGAGTGGCTAAAATTCTGATGGATCAAAAAACAAATATAAGCATACTCTCTCCGGACATCTTTCAAGAAATAGGAAATTCTCACCAAAAATTTGATATTTATACTCCTTGATTTTTTTAATTTTGGCTGATTTTAATTTTTCTCTTTAAAGTTGTTTATTTTTATTTTATTGTATTTTTTTTTGTTTTAATAATATGGAGTTTAACTCCAACTTTTATTAAAAATATATATAAAAAATCATTGTAAAGTAATACAAAAAATCATATTATTTCTTAGTGTTTGATTGAATTAATTGGTTCTAAACTATTGATATAGTGAGGTTTTGCAAAATGCGACTAAAGAGCTATTGTTAAACAACTATCTATCTACTCCAACCAAAGGCTTAAACTATCAGTGAGACGGACCTTTGTGGTCAAGCAGGATAAGAAACTAAAGAAGACTCTGAATTTTAGCAATGCTTTAGTTGAGAACAGTGCATTCTCTTCGAACTTAGCTTTAGTTATTGGTACTGCTATTGTTTCTTATTTTGAGAAAGAGACTAATATTTTCTTGGGCAATAACAAAGGTAAAGGAGTTATCCCTCCTATTGATGGTTAGATTTATTGATATAATAAATGAAAATTATAGTGAACTTAAAAATTATGAAACTGATGAAATTTATACCCCACAATAATATAAGGTGGACTACTTGGGCAAATGATATTAACTTAGAAAACGATGCTTGGACAACTATTGAAAACAGAATTAGGATACAAAAAACAGTCAAAATTCTAATACTACAATCAACCCATTATCTTTGATTATTTGATATGTTGAGTAGAGTTTTTTTGGAATGTTACTTTCTGAAGTTATATTCTTTTTTATAATATATATTTTTAAATTTTTTTTAATAATATTGAGTTTGTTGGTTATCTCATTACTCCACTTTTACTTAAAAAAAATTGATTTATAATTAAATATATATCATAAACTTTAAAACAGTATAATAATATTAGGTTTATATCAATAATAGTATTAAGTATAAAAAAATTACATTAAATTTATAATCTATGTACACATTAAATTCAATATCATGAGCAAAAGAAAACAAAAAATTTCAATAAAAAATTAATATGACATAAAATTAAACAATCCCCACATGGCGTAAAATACACAAAAAGTTCAGTACCATTAATAGAATAAAACAAATTTGATTTTTTTTCAAAACTTTTTTCTAACAAAAATAATAAAGAAACTTTTTTTCCACAAAAAAAATTCTCTCCAACCTCTATATAAACGAAACAAACTCAAGTAGCAAAGTCTATTTTTCTCTTAAATGACTACAATAATGTTTTCAAAGTTTTATTTTTTCTTAACAATATTAATGTTGTTTTTAGTTAGTGGCACTAAGGCTGCTTCTGTTAAAAACTCATTGTTAGGAAAATTAATTGTTGAGTCTGAAGTTCCAATTTCATATGGTGATGATGATGTTAGTTATCAACCTCGACTCGCAAAAGCTTACCTTACACCTATTAAACGTAAATCTTTTCCTAATGGGTTCATTTTCGGCGCTGCTACATCTGCTTATCAGGTTATTAATTAATTTTTTTAGTAAAGATCGATGTCAGAAATTAGAATGTACTTAAATTAATTATATTTATAAAGAAAAGAATTTTTTTTCTCATCCTACTGATTATAACTTAATTTTTTAAAACTAAATGATAAATTTAAGTACATAATTTTGGAGTGTGGACACATGATCTAACAAAATTAATTCTAAAAAATATATTAAAGAAATAAAAATTTTAATTTGTGAAATGACATAAAAAAAAAACAATCCTTTTTAATTGTTTTATATAAACGACAAATGGCCCATTTTTGTCTGTTGGTTTTCTTATTTGATATTGTGGTTTTATTTTTATTTCTTTAAATTTGATTCAAGATTGAAGGAGCAACAAATAAGAGCGGGAGAGGTCCAAGTGTGTGGGATACATTTTCTCATGATTTTCCAGGTAATTTTTAAGTATTTTAATATTTTATGTTGAAGGTAA
>CAOJBK011450406.1:0-14417 GCA_948294925.1 Codiaeum variegatum | reverse complement strand
AATTATATAGATCATGTTCTATGAAATTTCCCCCTAAGTATTTTTTCTAATTTTATCATTACTATAAAATACTAAAAGTAGCTACAATTATGTAATGGTCCTTGATAATTGGCCAAATTGAATGGAAAATTAATTTTTTATTTATTTGGTGGTGAAATTAAATAGTTTAAAATTTTGTATTTTTAATATTTGCCAAAATCAAGACTTCTTTCTTCATTAATTTCATGAATTTTATAGCATAAATTAAGTATAAGAAAACACAGATTTGTTGGATTCTGTTGGTTTTCCTTTTCCATATGCAATTTATTTATTTATTTTTCAAATATTTTTCTAATAAAACCTCATTCTTCCATCAATACAAATAAATATATACTAAATGGTAAGAATAATTCAAGTATTCATTCACAAGTTTTATAGTTTTGTTAATTATATAGACATTCTTTAGCATAAGTGTTTACTAAGAAATGACATTTCAAATTTTATAAATATAATTCTCTTTTTTATGTAACAATTTAACAATTTGAGGAAGTTTTGGCAAAATATTCATTTTCTTTTTTCCATATATATATATATATATATATCAAATTCTATTAAAAAAAATAAGAGGGTAATTTAAAATACATATTTAAACTTTTTATAATTTTATACTTTTAAAATTTTTGTACTTTGAATTTTAAGGTCACAATAACCATTTCCGCGCTCTTTTCCTAAGGTATCATATTTCTTCTCTACTATTTCTATTTTTTATTATTTTTTCTTTGAATTTATTACTGACTTAAGTAATAGAAGGTAAACTGAGGTGAAAAGTTCACATTTCCCTCTAATCGTTATTTGTCCTGTAAGTTTTTGTTGAGATTTTTTTATGAATGTTAACATTAATATAACTGTTTGTGTAATTAAATCGAATTATAATCTAATTGTTCATTAAAAAACTTCAATAATTCACAAATTATTTATCAATTTAGAACCATAAAGTTACATATTAAAACATCAGGAAAAAATTATATAATAAGGCCTACTGTTGTTGCTTTCTGTTTATTTTTAAAAAATAAAAATAAAATTTTAAAACTAAAAATTTGTTTTTTATAATTATTTTCACTTATTTTTAAATAAAATTAAAAAAAATTAATTATATTTTCACTACCTTTATTTTTTAAAATTAAAAAAAAATAAAGAAAACATATTATTATTAACCAAATATCCCAATCAATTATTAAAAGTGGCTCAACTAAATTTGAGACCTTAAATAAACTTATCAAACTATGTCTTCTTCATAAATTTAAGGAAAAAACACCAAAAAGATACATTTAAAATAAAAAATTACTAATATTTATACATTTCTTTTAACTATTATAATATTTCTTAGATGTATAATTAATATAATTTATAAATTTTTATATTTTATTTTTTTATCACTTTTATATGTACAATAAGTGTAGATAAACACGGGATTTTATAGAGGTTTAAAGGGCTTAAAGATTTTTTTTATGAAACAGGAGCGCAAAAGCCACAAGACATAGAGTAAAACTAACAAAGCTAAAGAAAAAATTATCGCTTCACCAATCTTGGCCAACTAACTCCATGCAAATCTACATCCTTAATATCTGCAACAAGCCTGAGACAATCAGCAAGCTCATGTAAACCTCTTGGTAGCAATAAGGTATAATTGGCCAACCGATCGACAACAGTATTCCCTTCATGAAACGTGTGCAGAATTTTCACAATCTGATTTCTATAAATCAAAGTGAAGCAAGAATGAACCAAATTATAATGAAGACTTTCACAAATCCTAGATTTAGTAAGCCATCTCGCCACAAAAATGAGAATCGACCTCAAGATCAACATTAGTCAAATTCATACTCTAAGCAATATTCCAACCATGCCACACAACCCACAATTCTACCATTGCAGCGTCACATGAGCCAATATTCATAGAAAACCCTTTTAACCAAAGACCCTCATGATTTGGAAAAATCCCTCCCCCTCCCACTAGTTCGCGATTTCCCTTACTACATCCATTAGTATTCAATTTAATGCAATAAAAAAATGAGGGCACCAGCTAATGAGAATTTCTTTCTTAGAATGAGACATAGAAAGAAAATCCCCATCTTTCTTAAAAGCTTTCACTATATCCAAATGAACCTTGCAAATAAGCTCTAACTTACACGCTAAAGGAACCTGGTCTTAGTTAAAAACTTTCCACACCTCCAATGCCAAATCCACCACATAACAAGACCAAACTTGACATTCTAGTGATAAAAAACAAAACCATAAGCAATCAAGTTTTTTGACAACCAATCAATAAAGCTCAAAGAACAATCAACATCAAATAAATTAGAGGACAAGAGACCTAACCAAACTTGTTGGGCCTTAAAATAATCTCGAAGAACACAAACTAAAGACTCAGGAGCACTGTGACAAAGCTTACACACCGAAGAATCTACAAATCCTCACTTCACCCATTTTATGTTCGTCGTAATTTTTTTATGAGCAGTAGTCCACAAGAAACAACGAACCCACTGCTGAACTCCAAGCACTACACTATAAATGGGCTACAACAACACTCACAATATGTTATTATAGGCTGGAAAATGTCACATTAGGGTATTTAATACAATACTCTTCAAAAAGTTGAGGGTTAGGTATTTTGATGTTGCAGTAAGGGTCTATTGCAACATTCTTAATAATCTAAGGTAACAATAGAAAAAGTGTTGGAAAATTCATTCCTAATGCAACACTTTCAAAATAAATGATTTAGCAACACTTTTAAAATTATTTTAAACATTTTTTAACCTACTAAATGTAACATTTTTTTAATCCATTTACAACATTTTTCAATTATCTAATGTGATAATATTTTAGTTCAATAATGTCATTTTTTTTATTACTTAATGCAATATATTTTAGTTAAATTGTAACATTTTTTATTTTACCTAATGCGATACATATTTTCCATCAAAATAAATACATGATAATTTTAAATAATTTATTATTCCTTTAAATTAAACTAAATCTTATTCATTCAATTAAATTTAATCAAAATTACAAATATTATCATATTTAAAAATCATTTACAATTTCAAAAAAATTACAATAAAAATCATTTACAAATCATTTATATTACAATAATTAGAATCCATCATCTTCTCTTTTAATACTCTTACAAGCTCGCAAAATCAAGTTTCCTATAAAAATAAATATTGAAATTAGGATAAAGGAAAAAAACTAATAAAAGCCTTATAAAATTACACAGATAATTCAACCAACCATCAAGTAACTATAAGACATTTGGCAAAAAAAAAAAGTAAATGTAAGACAACCTCAGTATCATGGTAATAGAGTAGTAAATCGCTTATAAAATGAAAAAACAATAGGCATTAACAAGCCTCATGTCTATGGTTATAAAAAACAAAATAAATAAGCCTTTTTACAAGAAGTAAATAAAAATATTTCATCCAATGTCATAGCCCTTCCATACCAGCATCATAAGTGCCCACCAATCAAATTACAATTTTTAGACCCAAACAAAATAAATCCCATGAACAATAAAATTATGAACAGTGAACAAACCAAGTTTAAAGAAATAAAATATGACAGCAACCCCATTTTCCATAGCATACAGCACCACTTGAACCCGTCAGAAAAATGTTGTCGTATAACTCATACGCAATTACCACCATTAAACTGGCCAGAGAGACATTGTGATACATGTATGCTTTTCTATTACCCACAAAAATACTACTCCCTTTTTTCCGTCATTCCAGTTCCCATCTAAAAAGTTAAAAATTATGCAAATAATTTTCCATAGTCAAAAGTTGCTACAACCTCAAACAGGATAATTTCTTAGCTCTCAAAATTAGATATAATCAAAGTAAGGCACCCTCGCAAGCCAATACTTAATACACATGCAATAAATATCTATTAAAGCCAATAATTAAACACACAACAACATATACCATTTAACACATAAGGAACCAACATGATAGGACCTACAAGTTGACAACCCTAATTTCCCCTTTAAATTCAATTTAATGACCAATCACTATTGCATTGCAAAATTAAAATAAAGAGTAAAATATTCACTTATGTATTCAATAACCAACCACTCTATGCATTCGATTACTTACGCAATAAGTTAGCTATATAATTTGAATATAGTTCAACTTACTTGCTTGGCATGGTTAACTATAACAACCTCGTCACTTCAAATGAAATTTGTTTTAGGGAGGGAATGCCTCTTTATTATAAATCCTATCAACATTAAAAACCAATTTCAAATCTATAAATTTCATCACAAAATTTAACAAAATGAAGAATCAATTGATTTTAAATAAATTGAAAGAAAATTCAAAGGACGCTCGCAACAACTTTTTATTGTGAAGAGTGTAGTATAGATTACCCCACTATTTGATTAAAATGTAAAAGATCTTCCTTTTAAATTCTCAATTCTTTTATTATAACACATATATTTACCTGTGAAATGTATATATCGTGGACACTTCTATTTGCCTTAGCAGATAAAATATTTACCATTCTCCCTAAAAAAAATACTATATTGAGTAATGGACCAATTGAATAGAAACTAAAACCAAAATAATCATAGCAACAAAGAAAATAACAACCTGATTCTAGAAACAGAAAAATACTATATTGGGAGAAAATATAAACTGAGAATAGATAATTGGACCTCCCTGAGTTGGATACCTTTGGCAATGGTGTTAAAGAAGTTTATATTTTGGTGTACCTAAAATAATGGGAAAATATCAATTACTACAACAAATTAAGCATAAATGATTAACAAAAATGGGATTTCTCAAGTATATTATAAAAAGAAAAAGTAGCTTTTAAGAAGGGTTTATGTGGAACTAAACATTTTTAAGGTTTATAACAACAAGAAGAAAGAACAATTTAGGCTTTAATCAAACAAAAATTAAACAAATCAAAGACCAATTGGTAACAAATCAATTCAAAACTAAACCAAATATGTAGCAATTCAATCAGATTCGAGAAATCCATTTTAAATTACATGTTCAAATTTGATCACAATTATCACCTCACTTGCAAAATAAAATTGAAGAATACTTGTTTAGGGCCAAAGTGAAATACTTAAAAATGAAGAAGTATTAAAGCCACAAGAAAAATTTTCCTTCTTATGCACATTTTAAAATAAAGTATTGTTACCTTTTTCTTTTCAGCAGCATGAACGGTGGTGGTAGCACCACAAGAAATGGCAATGAAGCAGTAATGACAATAGCAGCTGAAGCATCAAAATGACAAACAAGGTAAATTTCTTTCATTTTAAGACCTTGTTCCACTATGGCAAATAGATCGATAACCCAATAATTGAGTTTAAACTTGAAAAGATTCAAATTCATGAAATGTTGTTGCATAAATAAACAGATTGAAAAATAAGAATCATATGATATTCATCCAGATAGATATAACTCTTTCATTATAAAAGTCCCATAACCAAGATTGTTGAATTTTGCATAATAAGAATCGTAGACCATAATAAAATTTTCTCAAAATTGGGATCCATTTAGATGATCAAACATTTATAACCTTTTAAATTATAATGGAACACTGAACTTTTTAGTGAATTTAATATTACTACATGGTATTGAAAGTTATCCAACCACAGTCATAAGGGATCAAAACAATCAGATTAAAAGCAAAAAACTACTAGCTAAATGAAAAAGGCCAACATGTCTATATCTATTGAAAAGAATTTACCAATAAAAGGTCAACAACATTAAGTCCCATTGATGGAACAAAGCCAACATGTCTATATCCATTAGAAAGAAGTTATCAATAAAGGGTCAATTCCCACTATGGATAGACATACCAATCACACAATGTAGCAACTCTTGGACCCTGCACTTCAGTTAGCATTCCCAATAACCTTCTAAAGGAAAACTGGATTAGTGAAGCTTATAATAACAATTGATAACAGGAGATGGGGTATAGTCTAGAATACCATGGTAACTAAAGAACAAATAGAGAGTACATATAAAGAATGACACAATAGCCATAGCATTCTCACGTAGAATAATAGAACAATCCCAAATAAAGTATTATAACATTCTCAAGTATATTGTATACAGTCTTCTAGAGCATCTACATAAGTAAACAGACAATTGAGATAAGCAAAAGCATATTCACATGCTGAAATCAATACCTAAAAATATGAAGCAACCTAAAAATAAGTAACCACGTTCTTTGGCATTCTAAATATAAAAATGACTCATATAGCTGAGGAAGTTAGATGTAGTCTCATTTACTACCAAATCACCCCCTTTAAAGGAAGGTTCCACATTCATAAGGAAAAGGTTGGCTGACTTCACCTCAAAAGATAGTAATAATATATTGTCTATATTAAAACACTCAATTATATCACTGGCAACCTCTTTATGTTGATAAAGACTCAAAATTCAATCAATTTTTGTAAATATGATGAGGGAAAATATCTAAAAATTTATGGAGATTCTGGAACAAAAAATTCATGATGCTGTTTACTAATACCCCATAAAGCATGCCCTCAATCTCACTTTTTGTGTATCCATTGCGTATAATACCATAGAAAGGGAAATGAACACAAAATGAAAAGAATGCAAAAAATAATCAAGGAAACGAAAGAAGAAGAAAAGAAATCTAAGTTGATTTGCTAATACAAAATATATAAACAACAAAAGGTAAATATAATCATACCCCTCAGTTATCATGGTTGTACTTTTTAGAGCACACCATGCAGTTAGTGCAGTAAAAGGAATAACACTTGCTTCTTGTAGAAGAAATCTAATAAATTTAAATTATGCTCTATGATAAATAGGGGATAAAGGAGGAAAAGCAACACAATGAAATGGCCATAACCATGAAATTCAGTAACTAAACATTTTGCAAATTAATAAAAAAGACCCAAATGTTGTGACAGAACAACATTAAAATAAAAGTTAGCAAAGTGATGGATTAAATTATTGCTATTTCATATAACATTAGCTAAGAACAACTCATATGTAGCAAAACAATTATATGCCTAAAATCAACATGGAGTGTTGTATTACATACCATGTGTGTAAATGAGGTTGGCTTTGCAGTTAGCTCATCTTCATAAAGAATTGCATAGTCAATATAAGTACCCCTCACAACAATAGGAAATAAAGCTTGTCTTCTAACCATTTTAGCTACAAAGAATGACCATTTCAATTATTGTAGTCGCAGATGAATTCAAACCGATAAAAATACAAAAATTCACATAAAAATTTCATCGAGCAACATGAGAGTAGAAATATATTGGAAAAAAAATTCAATTAGATGGCAAATTAAGTAATTAATTAAAAAAAACAAGAGAATAGAATGGCAATTATAAAAAACATGACAAATGAACCACATATCATCGGTGAACATTTTTCATACATACGTAACAAACATTTTTCATTTATTAGGATGGATTCAAACAAACTCAAACTTAAATTGATCCCTGAAACCACTTAACATTTAATTATAAAAGCAATATGCTGAAATAGTAATCTCAAGCAATCAGAATCGATTTAAAACTCATTATATTTGAGCAAAAATGGAATCAATTTTCAATTCATACCTAATGAATACGAATCCATTACAGTTTCATTTTAACATTAGTCTTTAATCAAAAGGAACCAATATGGACTTAGACTCGATTTCACCAATCAATAGAATTAAAAAATTTAGGGAGGAGAAGAAAAATTTACCTCATTTACCCTTGTCATTCGCCGGAGATGGAAATGAAGTGGTGGTGTGGCAGAGTCGGAGGCCAGGCCGTCATGTTTTGCTATTGTTGCTGCTCTGGATTTTGAAACTTCAATGGTTGTCCATTGAGCTTTAGGGGCTAAGATGGGTTCGACTGAGCTGGCGAGAGGTGACGACGACTTTTTTTTTCATTCAAAGAATGAGAAGAAGAAGAAGATAAAGGGGGTTCTAGTTTATAAATGATTCTTGGTTTTTAATCATTTAGGTTTAATTGCTGGAAAAAAGGCGGCAACTTCAATGGAGGTTGAAGGATGGACAGTGGAAGAGGTGGTGATTTTCCATTTTTGAAGAAGAAGGGGGTTGGGCTTAGCTGCGAGGGTTGAGTTGGATGAGAGGATTTATTTTTCTATAGTCGTGTGAAGTGTTTTTTTTTGTATAGGGTTCGTATATGTTTAGATTAAGTGTTAGGTGGAAAAAAATTACAAATTGTTAGGTGGGAAAATTTACTGAGTGTTGGTGGGAAAATTTTCACCAAAATTAATAAGGGGGAAAGGTTAAGTTTTGGATGGGTGAATTTTTTTTTCCTAGGGAAACATTTTTCAATTAGTAAAATTGTAACATTATTATTAAAATTTTGTGTTTGGTGTCAAATAGTGCAATAATTTAACAAAGTGTTACTTTAGAGTGTGGTTAATAACTATATATTAGATTTATTGCAATATTTTTACATATGATGTCACATTAGACAAAAATTATTTCATCCAAAGTAGCTAAAATTTTGCAACACCTGAAATTTTGGTTGTCGTAATCCATTTATGGTGTAGTAAAGCTTCCAAATAAGCTTCCACACTTCATATTTGCTACCAAGAGAATCATTACACTAAAAAATATAGGTTTATTTCACTAAAAATAACCCATTAGAAGATAATTATCAGCTTTGTTTATCCATGTCAAGGGCAAAAGGCGAGACAAAGAATACACTCAACTAGTGTATAATATTGATGGGAAGGATACCCTCTAAAAACAGTCAATCCGAAGTACCTCTCACCTTCTTATAATGATCCATGGGGCTGATATTGCCACAAGCAAGAGAAATAAAGGGAGTAATATAAAGCCAAGGATCCTTCTAAAAATAAGCAGACTACCAATCCCAATACTAATGGACTTACCTCATTCCAAAATCATCTTCACCTTTACAATACCTTGCCACACACTTGAAGAATTTCCTTTCAATTGAATTTTGTCAATTAGAAACCCCATTGAAAAATATTTACTCTAGAAAACCCTTGACTATAAGTTATCTTGTGTAGTAAACAAACGCCAACCCAGCTTACAGAGAAATGTCAAGTTCATTTTATGTAAATCAATTATCCCCAAGCCACCATTAATTTTAGGAGAGGCAACAGGCCCCCAATCCACCAACTAATCTTGCGCTTCTCATCAGTACCTCCCCATAAAAATGACAAGCAATCTTCCCCATCTCCTTACACTCTACCACCTAAATAGTTATAGCATGCATAGTGTAAAAAGGGATAGAGGTGAGCACGGACTGAACTAAGGTAACACGATCACCAAAAGATAAAGAGTGATTCTTCCATCCATCTATCGTAGAGTTAACTCTCTCAATCAAGTGACTAAAATCATTACAAGATTTCCTTCCTTGAATAGATGGCATCATTACAAGATTTCCTTCCTTGAATAGATGGCATTCCTAAATAAAGGCCTAAATAAAAATGATAGGAATATTCGCCAAAGTACTGATATCAGAAGCAACAATGGGGTCCAAATTCCTACTAAAAAATATGTCAAATTTTCCAAAATTCACCCTCTGCCCCAAAGCATCACAAAACTGTTGAAACACTTCCAAAACCACAAACATTTGATCTATAGAAGCGCATCCGCAAATAGGACAAGTCATCAACAAAAAGAAGACGCGATTACTTAAGACCTGCCCGAGATATAATAATAGGCTTCCACTGCTTCGCCTCAACAACTTCCTCAATCAAATTACTAAGCCTTTCAATACATAAAAAAAATAGATAGGGGGAGATGGTATCCCACGACACCCGATCATAAGGCTTATCGAAATGTAACTTTAGAATCATAAGAGCCTTCCCGCTTCTTTTAGTATGAAAAGCATGAACCATCTCCTAAAAGATTACCACATTATTAGTTATTTGTCTTCCATGACTACTTTAATTACAATCCACCAACTTTGGAATAACCTCATTCATACGGTTCACCATATTTTTAGTAATTAACTTGTATAAGACGTTACAAAGGATGATCGGTTGCATTTGTTTCAAAGGATCACTCACTTTTGGAATAAGACAAATGATAATGGAATTAAGCTCTTTAGGAAGATCACCCCCCTACAGAAAGTTCAAAATAAAGTTAGAGACATGCCTACTAGTAATTTTCCAAGCTTTCTAAAAAATATTCAGCCACCATCAAGGCCGAGAGTCTTATTCGAGGCCATACTAAACAAAGCTTTATGAACATCCCCTATAATGAATGGTCCATCCAACAAGGCTCAGTTGTTAGCAGAAATGGTTGGAAATCTATTAGGAATAACTACCTGGACCCCTCTTACATTAGAATCTCCATCTGTATAAAGCTCAATGTAAAAATTATTAACCATATTACAAAGAGCTTGGTCCTGCCAAACCCATTCTCCCACTTCATTTTTCAAGCTTTTCACCTCATTTTTTGCTTCTTTGAATAACAATAGAAAGATGAAAATGTTTAGTATTCCAATCACCCGACTCTATCCACTCTTTGCAAGATTTTTAGTGCCAAAAAAATTCTTCTTGCTGAAGAACACCATCAAGCTCAATTCTCAACTGCTCTTCTAACTTAAGAAGGCTAGAATTAAACTTATTCTGAAGAGAAATCTGGATACCATTAATAATATTTATCAGTTTATTTTTCCTTTGAAAAATGTTTCCAAAAATGCCTTTATTCCATGTAGACAACTTTCAAGCAAGGCGATCAATATTTTCCAGCAACGGGGCTTCATTATTCCAACATTCAGGCACAAAAGGAAAAAATTTTTGATGCGAGAACCAAGGAGACAATATACAGAAAGGTCTGAGAGATGGAGAAATAATGTCCTCTAACTTCAACTGAATAAGACAATGGTATGAAGATATTCAAGGTAAATGAGTAATATAAGCATTCGGAAACAAACATCTCCAATTAACATTGCACAGTGCCCTATCTAGACAAGCTACCTTGAACTTACCTCTCTCTTCATTTCTCACCCAGGAGAATCTAGCACCAGAAAAGTTCATATCTATTGAGCCCTCGTCATGAATCCAATGAATGAACTTAGAGATACTGAATTTCCTAGAATCATTAATCTCAAAAGCACAGCTAACTGAATTAAAGTCACCAGCCACAATCCATGGCCTAGAGAGATCAAAACGACAATGATTTGAAGACTCCCACTGCTTCTTCCATAAGCTTGCATTTGGAATTGCATAAACAACTGAAAAAAGCCAAGATGAATTATTGAACAGAACCTCACAGTGAATAAATTATGGATCAACGTATAGAACATTAACAATGACGATATCCTTCTTAAAGAGCCAAATCCCTCCGCTAAAACCCAATGCCTCCACTCTAACCCAATGATAAAATCCTATCCTTCTGCAAAATTCACCAGCAACACCACCACTGGTTTTAATTCAAACAAAGCCAACACAAGTGGCCTATGAACATCAAAAAGTGATTTCAAAGCACTTTGGAAAGGTCTAGAAGATAACTCTTAGAAATTCCAAAAGATTAGAGACATAAATAAGAGAAAGAAAATAAATGTAGGCATCAAACCCAAAGAAAATCTAAAAATCAAAATTCAAAAGAACAAAAAGCATAAGAGAAAAAGGTGAGCTCCCCTCTCCATCCACTTATCTCCTCTCCCAATTCGGGTACTCATGTCGCCTTTCAGACTATCAACATGGATAACATCAAGAACATCATCTGTATGCGTATCGACCTCCCCATCTAAATCACCTAAGGGAGGGTCATTAAGATGAGGAACATCAAGAACATAATCCTTAATTACAAGACAAGGACAAATAAAGACATGAGGAGCTCCTTTAAGAACATCATGCTGAACAATTTGAACTTCCCTTTCCTTCTGCCCACGATGCCCAAAGACCACCCTATGTTCTATAATAGCTGCTACTCGATTTGGTTTACCGGTATGAAATGAGAAGAATAAGGAATATTGTGATTCAAATCCAAATTTCCTATATTTTGATCCCATACCCTTTCTTGGACTATCACATTGGGTCTTCTCCCTCTTCCACTTGTTTTATTTTGGGTTATCTCACTTGTCTCCTTAATTCCCTTCCTCTTATTATTTCTAATAGTTGTTTTCCTATTTTCCTTAAAGCCTATCTCATGCCCATTCTTATGAACATTAATTAAAGCCTCAAAATGAGACCCCCTATCCTATCCAGGTTTGTTTCCTTTTTTATGAAAAGTTTTTACCTTATTTCTTGCCCCCTCATCCCCTTAATCATGTAAGATTATAGTCTCCTCTTCCTTAGCAGAGTTCTTCTTTACTACTATTCTATTTCTCCGCTTTGCAATCATCTACAAGCCATATGGTACTAAAATTTCAAAATTAACTTCAAGATTCATTTCCTTCATTCTGCATGACCTCCTTCAACAACTCCATCACCTTTTATAGCATCATAATCATCAGAATTTTTTAACGAAAAACATTCAACTTTCTGATGACCATGCTTACCACATTCAAAATAAATAAGATGAACCCCCTCATATTACACATTTCTTACTCTCCTTAGAAGCTTAAATTTATAGAAAATAGGCCTACTGAGATCCACTTCCATACAGATCCTCGCAAACCTTCCCATCGCCGGTGTACTTATGTTATGATCCACACATTTTAGATTGCCCATGAGTTTACCAACTCTCAACAGGAATCGCTCATCATAATACTCTATTAGTAAACATGGTATTCTCATCCCCACCATAACAAGACTAGGCAAACTTTCACTTGGTTCAAAATTAGGATGCCATGGATGAATGGTTAAGTAACGATCTGCCGCTATCCTAGGCCCTTCATATAATGCAAAATCATTGTCATCAATACTAGCAAACTTGGCCAAATAATAGTCACTATCCAAAGCCACCAATTCCATGTGAGACTTGGGATTCCACATCATTTTAATCTTTTCTTCATAAACTTATATCCTACTGAATGCCCCATAAGTTTGACAATCAATGTATGCTTCCATGGCTTCCCCACCCAAAGTTTTTCATCCCTATCTACCCGAACCACTCGACACTCATCATATGATTCCTCCTCTTCATCATCCGATGCCAAGTTGCCAATAGTATCACCATCATTTCCATGACTATTCATTAAGGTGTCCTTAAATGATCTAACACGGTAAACTTCAGGGGCATGTTCATTCACCTTATTCTTTTTGTTTGTCTCCATTGGAGTTTCATTAAACGTCATCATCATCATTTTCACTCAAGTGGCCCATAACTTTTTTATTACTCCATTCCAACTGATCGGTTTCTTCCAGTGACCGACTAGTTTTCATCAAGAGAGACACTTGAGAGCCTTTTCCAGTCTCTATAATCCCCTTTAAAAGATTTATTGTTCATCAACAATATATTATTTGATTGATCCTTACATATCTTATTTTCTCCATATAAAAATAGAAATATGATGTGGTTAAAAACAATAACTATAAGATTTAATTTTATAGATGATAGTGATCTATTTTGATTTAAATACTTTTATTTTTAGAAAATGGTCTTAATTAATTAAAATCATAGACATTATTTAAAGTGGGTCTTCTTAAGATTATGACCTTAGACAACTGCCTAAATTAACTAAAAGAAGAGTCTTCCCATCAATTATATTGACATAAAGTGTATTAATTACACTTATGCAATGGAAAAAACTAATTGTGGATTAAAAGGTATGATTAGTCTATTTCAAATAAAAAACTTGATTTTCATTGTCTAGTTGTAAAATTCATGTCTTTCTCATCATGTATAGACTTTGCATCAAACATTAGTAAAAGACATAATTCTCTGTCCCTTTATTCTTATCTGTTTTATTTATTTGTTCAAATGAAAATGACTCACGACATGACAAACATAAAATTTTAACATATGATTATCAATCACATTCACTTTATAATTAGTTATATTTAAAGGTCAATTTCACATCTTTTGTATCAGTTAGTATAGGAGAAGAAAGAGGAAAATTTTTGTTTGGGTTGCTAAGATTATAGTTAAAATTGGACTCGTGGGCTGGGCTCAGTCAAACTATTGGGACTGACATAAGCCCAAGCAACTATTGCAGTATTTTACATGAGGCCTCTTGTTCAAGGACTTGGCTAAATAGGCACAAATTAAGCCCAGTTTTTAAAAGAGAAAATTACACACACACACACACATATATATATATATAATTTTAATTATAAAAGTATAATTATTAAAATTTGGGTAAATTACATTTTAGTCATTAGGTTATGGTCAAATTAACTATTTAGTCAATCCGTTCCCTATTTTTTAGGTTTTTCTAAAGTTTACAATTTTTACAATAACGTACAAAAAGTGAGAGATCCAACCGTATAATAGTCGTTGAAAATGAAGGTTAGTAGGATGTCAAACAAATGTGAAATAAAATTTTTCAA
>CAOJBK011449171.1:0-11456 GCA_948294925.1 Codiaeum variegatum | reverse complement strand
TTTATAATTAAACAGATCCAAAATGATAACCTTCTTTTTTTTACCTCACGTTATTGCAATGTAAATGGAATAAAAGTGAAAGGAGGACCGTGGTTGTAAGTCCCAGCTCCACGATCTCTACAAAGCTTTGCATAGGCTTTTGGGTAGCCAACTCCGTCATCGACCACTATATCTTCATCCTTGAAAGAAAAATCGGCAGCCATTAGCTATTTCTCGAGTTGATTTGAAACAGAGACGCTTTGAAGCAGAGTTGATTGGATAATTACATCGACAAAAGCCCAACCTCGAACGGTTTAGGGAGGAGAAGAAAAATTTACCTCACTTACCCTTAACGTTCACCGGAGATGGAAATGAAGCGGTGGTGTGGCAGAGTCGGAGGTCAGGCTGTTGTGTTTCGCTACTGTTGTTGCTCTAGATTTTGAAGCTTCAATGGTGGTCCGGTGAGCTTTAGGGGCTGAGACGGGTTCGATTGAGCTCGCTGTAGGTGACGGCGGCGATGATGCTGGAGGAAGAAGGCGGTGGCTGAACGGGAGCGGATCTTGGACGGTGGCGCTGGAGGAGTCGACTGCAACGAGAGATTTGTGTGTTTGGTTGAGGTAAAAAAAAAGAAAAAATTGAATTTATATTAAAATATTATTGACCCCTAAATTGGGTCAGTAACCATATATTTAAAATTACTAACCTATTACTGACCCATTAATTGGGTCAGTAACAATATATTTGACGCGTGCTTTTTCGGAAAAAACTTAATTCCTGGCGAAAAAAATTAAATTAATTAATTACTGACCCAAAAAATGGGTCAGTAAATTACTGACCCATTTTTTGGGTCAGTAATTAGTCAATATAATCTGGCAGAATTTCAAATAATTATTACCCTTCAATTTTGTGTTCACTTAACGACCTAAAAAAAGGGTCAGTAATTTACTGACCCATTTTTGGATCAGTAATTGATCAGTAATTAATTAATTTAATTTTTATCCCAAATTGGATCAGTATTTGGTCAGTAAGTATAATTATGGGGTCAGTAATTTGAATAAGTAAATCTGAAATTTCTTGTAGTGTTAAATAGTCAAAATTTAAGAATGTTTTCTAAAAACATCCCTAAAAATACCAAAAGATAGCTCATATCCTTGAGGATGTATGGCAATTTATTTCATCTCAAAATGTAATTGTTCAGAAACGTTTTGAAAAACGGCCCTGAATAGATCCTTTAGGGACAAAATTTTTTGTTAGTAAAACAATAGTAGTCCAGACTCATCCATGATGTGTGATGACTTTTTCGTCACAAAATGTCAATCTTTAGGGACATTTTTCAAATTTCGTCGCTGATAACTATCAGAGTCTTGAATATTGAGATGTCTAGTGTGATGTTTTATTTTCGTCTCAAATGACCTTTTGGGATGTTTTCCTTACCTTTATGGACGTTTTCGTGTCATCCCAAAATACCAATTTTCTTGTAGTGATTACCCATGTGCCTCACCGTATAGGAATTCATTCTCACATGATTACTTAAATTAATATCTTATTCACTCTCGACGTGTATGCGACTCATAACCCCAAGAGTGGCTTAGTATTTTACCATTTATCATTAAATCATGCATACTATCACCATTATAAATTCCAGTATTGCCTAATAGGGACTAAGTCTATCTGATCCTATTGTGGTTGATACTTTCGTACCATTAATTACATAATACTCAAATACCTCAGCACAATATTTCTTATACACAAGAGAGCTTCTCTATTTATCAATTCTTTATGACTTTCATAAATTCAGAGTTTTAGTTTATTTTATACAATTTTGGCTCCTCATTCCATAATCTGTTTATTAGTTGTGTTTCTCTTTATTTTTCATATTTGAGGATATCTTTTGAAATTCATCTTGATCATTTTTCTTTGTTTCTCTTTTTCAAAATTATTCATAGAGTTTTCTACAAAGAAGATTGGGCCAGTATAGATTATTGAAAAATCAACCCAAATGCTTATCGTCTCAAGTTGCCAAGTCACATTTGTACAACTGATGTCCTTAATGTCAAGCATTTGTTACCTTACTATAGTGATTCCTTCGATGATGACGTTGTTGCAAATTCGAGGATGGATTTTCTCTATCCCAAGAGGAATTATGTGGGTTAGAAGATAGAAGACCAGAGCTTAAATTATTTAGAGCAGAGAGATAGGGTGTTAGTATTGCAGTAGACTTTGAAAGAGTATAGCTTTTAGAACATGATGAGTTACGAGACCCTTAATATATCAAATCAAAACTCATTTAGAGATCTATATAATTTAGTGGGTTTACTTGTAATGCCTCAGTTTCGAACCCAAATTTTATTATTTAAACTTGTTTTGGAGGCTTTGAAGTTTAAACTCTTTATTTTATGTTTTTTTTTGGGCTTTATTTATGCATTTTGGGTCTTATTTGTCTTGGTCTGTTTTTCTATTTAGGGTTTTATGGGTTGTCGTTTAAATATTGATGTTATGACTTTTGAAATAGTTTTTGTTGATTTTGAATGAAATTGAACCATATATTCTAGCTTATTTTGCGATGCAGCGAAATAAATAAAATAGTAACAAGAGAATATTAAAATCTATTGAATCTCTGAATACCAGAAATCAATCTTCTGAAAATCTGTTGATTTTCAAGAAAATACCAGAAATTTAGTTATTTAAATTATTAATTCAAAAGAATTCCAAAATTGGGCAATTTTAGGGTTTCTATTATTTCATAAAATTCATCAAAACGGTTCTCAGCAAGCAAAATAATAGTATTTAAATAATAGATAACAAAACTCTAACAAAAACGGGCCAAAACAAAAAAAAAAGCCCAAAATAATAAAATAAGTCCAAAACAAAATAAAAACACAAAATAAAGCTTTAAACTTCAAAGTCACCAAAACATCTTCAAATGACTTTTTTTGGACCTCGTACTAGGCTCTGTAACTCCTATGTAACTAAAAGTTATGGCCCTTCAAAGTTGGACTTTCTTTACAGTAAACCCAACAATCCAAATAAGCTAAAGTCTATTCTTCTATCTTTTCCCCAGGATTGAGAAAATTTGCCCTCAAATTTGTAGCAACATCATCATTTGAGGAATCACCAAGGTAAGGCAGGAAATGCTTGACATCAGAAACACCTGTTGTACGACTATGACTTGGCAACTTAAGGCGATAAGCTTTCAGGTTGATCTTCTCAACAATATCTACTAGCCCAATCTTCTTGGAATGCTCCCCAACTGAAAATCTTTCCTTGGTTAAGACTACCTCACAAAATCTCCAACTTCAAACTCCACATGCCTTCTCTTCTAGTATACTCTTTACTTATACTGTGAGTATCAGTAACAAGATTGTCATGCACTTCCTTGTGAATTTCCTGCAATCCAGACACCAAATCTTTTTCTTTACCATGAACTCTGGGCTTGGCAGGCAGAGTCATCTAGTTAAATGGACCCCTTGGCTTCACAGAACAACCTAAAAAATACTATATCTTATACTCCTATTAAATGCATGGTTGTGTGCAAATTTTACCTAACACAACTTTTGATCCCATTTCTTGACATGTTCCCTAACTATACACTATAACAGATTACCTAGTGATCTACTCACCACCTCAATCTTCCCATTTGTATGTGGATGATTATAACTATTGAAGTTGAGCTGTGTGTTCACTGTCTTCCACAAACTTTGCTAGATGTGACTCAAGAACCTTGTATCTCTATCAGAAATAATGGAAGAAGGCAAAAAATGTAGATGGTATACCCCTCTAAATAATAGTTGAGCGACATTAACAACATCTGTAATATTCTTGTAAGGTATAAAATGCACCATCTTAGAAAAATGATCAACAACAAAGATGGAGTCATTACCTCACTGTGTACGTGGAAACCCCATAACAAAGTCAATATGATGTCAACCCATGGTTGTGAAGCAACTGTCAGTGCCATGTACAGGCCAACATTAGTTATAGTCCCTTTGGAAACTTGACAAATTCTGTACCTCTTCACAAACTTCTCCACCTCTTTTCGCATGCCATGCCAAAAGTAGGAATTTTGCACCAACTATAATGTTATGCCTCTAACCACATGCTCTTCACCATGAATCTCCTGAATAATCATTAGCCTCAAACTGGCTTATGGAATACACAACTGATTCCCCTTAAATAAAAACACATCTTGCAATAGAAAATCTATTTTCTGCACAACCTGAACATCTTGTAAAATCACAAAAAAAAAAGGGGTCAGTAGCAATCAAATCATAAAAAGCATCAAGACTAAGAACTTCAACCCTCATGGGAACTAGTAAACTACTCCTACTTAGTGAATCAACCACTCTATTAGAAGTCCCAACCTTATGCTTCACTACATAGGTGAACCACTCCCAGTACTCTATCCATCTCCCATGTCTGGTGGATACCTTATCTTGGCTGCACAGGTGCCTCAAGGCATCATGGTCAGTTTACATAATGAAATCTCTCCAAAACAAATAATGCTGCTAGTGCTTAACTTCTTGCACTACAACATAAAACTCAATATCATATGTAGTATATCATCTCTCTTCTTCAGACAGCTTCTCATTGAAATATGCCATCAGTCTACCACCCTGACTCAGCACTGCCCCAATTTCTACCTTAGAAGCATATGTATGGAGTTCAAACGGCTATGAAAAGTCTGGCAGAATCAGAATTGGTTCTGTTGTTAGCCATTCCTTGATAAAGTTAAAGGCGCTCTCTGCATCATCAGTCCACATAAACTGGAGTCTTTGAAAGATAAGTATAAAGCTGTAAAGTCTGAAAATGACTATTTAAAGAGAAATGTGGAAGGCCTAGAGATCAAAGCTGCAGGGTTCGAGGAGAAACTAAAGAATGTGGCTCTTGAGGCCAAGAACTCCAGCGAGGTTTCTCGCATTTACTCCAAGAAAATGGAGACCTTAGTGGACAAGATGTCCCATCTCTTTTAGGGTGAAGTACATAAGTTCACTAAGTCTCTGTTCTTCAAAGGCTGGCATAATTCTGAAGTGATCCAGAGCAACATTTAGTGGTACAATCGAGCTCTAGAGCTAGTGTTCGAGAATTTCCCTGAAGCGAAGAGCCACTTCACTCCCATGGCCTCTAAGGAGATCATATTTGATATCCAACTATTAGAGTATCTTGATAGCATGGGTCCCCCTGATCTTGCCTTCCTCGACCCCCTTTTCTTCAATGCGTACTAAGTTTGGGAGTCTTCCCTCTGGCAGTTCTTCATCCTACTCCGAGGTTGATCCTAAAGATCAACTGACCATCAATGCACTTCTAAGGGGTCCCCATCAAGAGGCTAGCTCTTCATGGCATCCCAAAGCTTAGGGCTCCTACTTCTTTTGTATTTGTATAATCGTGTTGTATTTAGACCGCTTTTGTATTTATATTTTTATATATGTCTTTTTATAATTATCCACATACATATATATAACATATAGAATTTCATTTATTCTTTTGAAACTTTGTATTTCTCTCTTCTTCTTTTTGAATGGTTATTGATTTCCAGTTATCATGTATCCTTATCCATGCCATATATTTATTATTTGTGTGTAAATGTACATCTCCTTCTTGGGGAGTTTGTGTTACTTCCTTCTCAAAAGGTTTTTATCCATCTGCCTGGGCCTCGAACCTCAGCTGATTGAGGTTTTAGTGCCCCCTTAGAGGGTCTTTTGCCAATCAAGTTGGGCTTTTTGCCTTGGCTCGTTAAGGTCTTAGTGCCCCCTTTAAAGGGTATTTTGCTAGTCAAGCTGGGTTTCGTGCCTCGACTCGTCTAGATCTTAGTGCCCTACTTGGAAGGTCTTTTTCCAGTCAATCTGGGCTTTGTGCCTCGGCTCGTTGAGATCTTAGTTCTCCTTTTAGAGGGTCTTTTTCCAGCCAAGATGGGCTTCGTGCCCTAGCTCATCAAGGTCTTAGTGCCCCCCTTGCAGGGTCTTTTCCTAGTCAAGCTGGGCTTCATGCCTCAGCTCGTCAAAGTCTTAGTGCCCCCATTGGAGGTTCTTTTTTTAGTCAAGTTGGGCTTCGTGCCTCGGCTTGTTGAGGTCTTAGAACCCCCCTTAGAGGGTCTTTTACCAGTCACGCTGGGCTTTATGCCTCGACTTGTCGAGGTCTTTGTTCTATTTTACTACAATTGGTAAGACTGGAAATGCTTTTCATTTATCATGTTATGGATTATACAATTTCAAGTGTTGTACATTCCAAGTGTGAGGCACTTCAGTGTCCTCCATGGTTCTCAACTTGTAGGTTACTAGTCCAACAACTTGTTCAATGATGAACGGGCCTTCCCAGTTTGGGGCTAGCTTGCCTGTTCCTTCTTCCTTTCCTGTAGCTTCTAGGCTCCTCATCACCAAATCTCTTATTTTAAAGGCTCCGCTTCGTACTTTTTGATTGAAATAGTTGGCGACCATATTCTTATAAGCTACTACTCTCATTGATACCTATTTTCTCAGCTCCTTCAGTAGGTCCAGGTCTATTCATCACATTTTATCATTCTCCTCCTCATTGCAGTAGTTGACTCTTCCACTAGGTATTCCTATGTCTACTAGGAGAATCGCTTCCATGCCGAAGGTGAGGGCGAAGGGTGTTTCGCTAATAGTTTCTCTTAGGGTCATTCTGTAAGCCCATAATACATGATGTAACTCTTCTGTCCAATTTCTTCCACATCCTTCTAGCTTTCATTTCAGACCTTGGAGGATGGTTCGATTGGTGACTTCGGTTTCCCATTCAACTAAGGATGGGAAATTGAGGAAAAGTGTTGCTAAATGTTGAGACCTTCATAGAAATCCCTCATCTTGGCATTGTCGAATTGTTTATTATTATCACTGACCAATTGATGGGGCACACCACACCTGCACACTATATTTTTCCACAAGAACTTTATCACTTTATCTGCTGTGATGGTTGCTAAGGCTTCAGCCTTCACCCACTTGGTGAAGTACTCTACTGTAACTAGGAGAAACTTTTTTTTCCCTGTTGTTACTTGGAAAGGTCCATTATGTCCATTCCCCATTTAGTGAAGGGTCGCAGACCATAAATGGGAACCTATTCTGCTGCTAGGACTTTGCTAAGGTTGGCGAACCTTTGGCAGACTTGACATTTTTTAATCAACTTCATGGAATCTTCCTTCATCATGGGCTAGAAGTATCCTTGTCTGATAGCCTTGAGAGCTAGTGCTTTCCCTCCTATATGCGTTCCACATGAGCCTTCATGCATTTCCTTCAGCACATACTCAGTTTGGAGGTCAGGTACCTAAACTGTGGTAGAGAGAAGGCTTATTTATAGAGTGTCCCATTGTGAATGGCGAAGTACAAACTCCTTTATTTGATCTTTTTTGCTAGCTTTGAATCTTCGGGGAGCTTACCTTCTTCTAAATACCCTCTTATGAAATCCATCAGCAAGGTTCGGGCTCCACTGCCATGACACCTTTGGGTTCTTCTGTGATGGGCTGAGTGATCACTCCTATAAACACTTTGCCCAGTATGTCTGTAGGATGGGCTACTGCGAGATTACTGAGGTTGCCTTCCTTGATATTCACCTCTCTGGGAATTTTTTTGAACTCTACTTCTATGCCTCATTCTTTCATCTTCTTCGGCTCCTGATCAGCCTTTTCTAGGTATTTCACCATGTTTGGGAGCCTAGTCTAGTACAAACCTTGAACATGCCCTAAGATCAGTTGAGAGTCACTACATATGTGCAACACCTCAACATGCAAGTGCTCGACTACTAAGAGACCCTACAAAAGAGATTCATACTCAATCGTATTGTTCATGGTGTTGAAGTATAGTTTTAGAGTGAACTCAATCAACACTCCATTTTCATTTTTTAACAGTACTCTGACTCCACTAGCCCATTTACCATTAGATCCATCTACATACAGCTCTCATTTCACCTTTGAGGATGACCCTTCGAGTCTGTCTTCTTCCCGTTCGCCTGTTGGTGGGTCCAAGGGGACGAGCATTCTGAGATGAAGTCTACCAAAGCTTAAGCTTTAATAGCCGATCGAGGTTTATATTGTAAGTTGTATCCTCCCAGTTTGAATTCCCCATAAAGCATTCTTCCAGAGAGCTTAGGTTTGTGAAGGACCTTCTATAATGGCTTGTGAGTTACCACTACCCCTTGATGGGCCTCTAGGTACACTTTGAACTTCCGACATGAGTGCACCTGAGAGTACACCAATTTTTTCCAAAAGGGTTATCATTCAACTCTGCTCCTTGTAGAACTTTACTGAAATAATACACTAGTTTCTGGAGACCTTCTTCTCTCACCAATACTGAGCTTACTACTTAGGGTGAGGTTGATAGGTAGATGAGAAGCTCTTCTCCCTGAAGGGGTTTAATTAACACATGCTTCGAAGCCAAGAAGGCCTTCAAATATTCCATTACAATCTGACAGTCTTGTGTCTATTAAAAAGAGGCACTTTTCCTCAACTTCCTAAAGAAGGGGAGATATTTCTCTCATGATTTAGACATGAATCTATTTAAAGCCACTAGTCTGCCTGTCAGCTTCTGGACTTCCTTCACACTTCACGGGGACCCCATCTCCAATATGGCGTTGACTTTATCGGGGTTCAACTCAATACTCCTTTCAGTTACTTGATACCCTAGATACCTCCATGGATGAAGAAAGTACATTTATAAAGGTTTAATTTCATTCCATATGTATCCATTATACCAAACTCCTCTCTCATATCTTCTACATATTGTTGAAGCTCATACTCTTCACCACCATATCATCTTACATATTGTTGAAGCTCATATTCTTCACAACCATATCATCTACATAGGCTTTTAAATTTCTTCCCAACTATCCTCTAAATATCTTGTTAACTAGCTTCTAGTATGCTTCTTCTGCATTCTTCAACCCGAAGGGCATGGATACGTAGTAGAAAGTCCCTTTTTCTATGATGAAGAGGCATTTTCTTCATCCTCCTCATCCATCCGAATCTGGTGGTATCCTTGCTTTGCATCCAATAATAACAAGTATTTATACCCTACTGTTGAGTCTACTAAGTTGTCTATCATGGGAAATGGGTACGAATCCTTGGGACAAGCTTTGTTCAAGTCTATGGAGTCCATGCACATTTGGTAGTTACCATTGGCTTTCTTGACCAGCACCACATTGGCCAGCTAGTCTGGATAATGCACTTCCCTGATGAAGCCTGCTTTATTGAGCTTTTCTACCTCTTCATCAATAACAATTTGCCTCTTTACTCTGAAGCATCTCTTCTTTTATTTAATAGGCTTACATAGCGGGTCCATATGGAGCTTGTGGATGATAACTCCCTGGTCTATCCCTAGAAATTATGAGGATGCCCATGTAAAAATCTAAAGACTACTTATCAAGAATTCTTTACCCGAGCCCTTCTCTTTTTCGCTCAACGTGGCATTAATCTGTAGGGTTCGACCATCCTCTTCAACCCCGGATGCTTCTAGCTCCTGGACTGATTCTCCACCATATTCACATATCCAATTTAATGGACATCATCTTCCTCTTTCTAACTTTTTGTAAGCTTATCTTTGGGACCACATCTCCATAGACATGGAAGTCTGAACCATCTAGGAGTGGGATAGTAAGCCTGTATCTCCTTATACTCACCGAAGCATCTAAGTCCTATAATAATGGTCTTCTCATCAATACATTGTAAGACATGGTTAACTTGGTGACAATGAATATTGCTATGACGGCCATGACCTTTGGGGCCTTCCCCATTATAATAGGCAGTTTTATGGTGCCTATAGCTGGTATGATGTATTTGTCTAGGGTTTGGACAAGGACTTTTAAGGGCTTTATCTTCAACTCCTCGATGCCCATTTGTGCGAAGGCTTCCCAAGACAGTAGGTCCACTGAGCTACCCGTATCCATAAAAACTCTTCGAACTCTAAAATTAGCCACTATTGCCATAATTACCACTGCTTTAGCCTTCTTTGTGGATCTCCCTACTAAACTTTTAGCCAGCTGCTTAGTGCCGTTATAAAAGACAAATTCAGAGAGTTCATGAATTTGAAATGCTTCTTTCTCCTTCCTTCTACTCAGAGGTGTTTCTTCTGGGCCTCTCATGAGGCATGCCATATCTCCTACTGCTCCATCCTCTAAGGGAACCTTTTATAGCTGGTTGGCTGGACCTACTTGGTTGACTTTTTTCACATAATTCTTTAAATTTTACTATTGGATCAGCCTCTCAATCTCTTTTAAAAATGAACAACATTTATCAGTTGTATGCTCGTGAGTGTTGTGGAACCTACACCATTGAGATCTATCTCTCTTATCAGGATCTTTAGTGATGGGCCTTGGCCTTCTCTAAATCTCTTTGTTTTGGAAAGCAGCGAACACCACCTCCAACCTGGCATTCAACGGTGTGAATTTAGAAGGGTCGAACCTCTCCCTTCGGGGTGCATCTACTAACCTAGCTAAGGGTCTCATTTGATCCCAGATCCTCCAGCCCTAGTGGTATATTATTTTCTGCCTTTTTTCTGTGAGGAGCCCCCTTCATCTAACCTCATCTTCTTATAGAATCTACTTTCTCTAAAGGCATCATCCTACTTAATGTGTTCCTTTGTTAGCGTTATAGCCTCATTCAGTGTTTTAGGATAGCCTCTAACTAGAGCTTTGAGTAGTTCTAATGTGTGGTGCACTTCTGCAGGGCCTCAACAGCTCGGGGCTTGTCTATATCCATCACCTTCAAGGTCTCCCTATTAAATCTAGCAATGAAGTCTCTCAGCAACTCCTCCGAGCCTTGCTCCACCTGCTACAAGGCTCGTGTGGGTGTAGGAATTAGGACGCTGGCATAGAATCTTTTAAAAAATAGGTTCACCATATCCCAAAATGAGTCTATGCTCCCTTCTAGCAATCCATCATACCACTTCACAGATGCTCCTTCTAAAGTACTTCTGAAGGCTCGACAAAGCACTTCCTATCTAGTGGTCTGCAGTTGCACCAGATGTTTATATTCTAACAAATGGGCCTTGGGGTCTTGGCTACCATCGTACTTTACCATTTGAGGCTGTTTAAACTTCTCTGACATTTGAAACTCAACAATTCTCCTAGTGAAAGTAGATTTCATATTAAGAACAAAATCTCTCTTGTGGCCAAGTATTGGGCTAGCGATCTCCTCTACATGCTCCCTGACTACATCCTTTATAACTACCCTCAAACCAGGATGGCTTGAGGCCTCTTGGTCACCCTGACCCTCTCTGCAAGACTCATGTCTGTGGGAGTGTTGATGTCTTCATTCTAAGGCTCTATGAAAGCGACTTCTCCTGTCATCATTCCACCTACTGTGCCTGACTTCGCTAGCTGCTGGCCGATCTTCCATCCCTTCTTTTTTGTCCATTACCCCTCATCTTCCTTCATCCCTCTCCTCTCCAGGGACCCTAGCCCCTTCTCCAGGCACTTCCATTGCTGACCTTATTCTTCTTCCCCCTCCTAAGGGCCCTAAAGGTGGCACCACTCTTCTT
>CAOJBK011447384.1:0-10965 GCA_948294925.1 Codiaeum variegatum | reverse complement strand
CCCAGGGAAGGTCTTTTGTTACTTAAGCTGGTCTCAATGCCTCCTAGGAAGGTCTTTTGCCAGTCAGGCTGGTCTTTTAGCCTCATCGCTAGAAGCTTCGTTGCATCCCAATGAAGTGCATTTGCCAGTCAAGCTGGTCTTAGTGCCTCCTAGAGAAGGTCTTTTGCCAATCATACTGGTTTTTTGCCTCATCTCTAGAAGCTTTGTTGCCTCCCAGGGAAGGTCTTTTGCCAATCAAATGGGTTTCAATGCCTCCTAAGGAAGGTCTTTTGCCAGTCAGGCTAGTCTTTTCGACTCATCTCTAGAAGCTTCATTGCCTCCTAGGGAAGGTCTTTTGCCAATCAAATGGGTATTAGTGCCTTCCAGGGAAGATCTTTTGCCAGTCAAGCTGGTCTTTTCACCTCATCTCTAGAAGCTTCATTGCCTCCCAGTGAAGGTCTTTTTCCAGTCAAACTGGTCTTAGTGCCTCCCAATAAAGGTTTTTTCCAAGATAAGCTGGTCTTAGTGCCTCCCAGGGAAGGTCTTTTAGTAGTCAAGCTAGTCTTAGTGCCTTCTAGGGAAGGTCTTTTGCCAGTCAAGCAGGTCTTAGTGCCTCTCAGGGAAGGTCTTTTGCCAGTCAAGCTGGCCTTTTCGGCTCATCTCTAGAAGCTTTGTTACCTCCCAGGGAAGGTCTTTTACCAGTCAAGATAGTCTCAATGCCTCATAGGGATGGTCTTTCGCCAGTCAGACTGCTCTTTTCACCTCATCTCTAGAAGCTTCATTGCCTCCCTCACTAATATAACCTCAACTACATATGGAGAGGCAGGCAAATATATCAGTAGCTCTTCCCCTGGTAATGGCATGCTCAACACTTGTTCTGATCCCAAGTAATCTTTAAGCTCTTTGAAGGCCTTTTGACAATCTTCGGACCAATTAAGGATGCATTCTTCCTTAATTTTTTGAAAAATGGCAGATATCTCTTTGCTGCTTTTGACATGAATTTACCGAGGGCTACCAGCTTTCCTGTTAACTTTTTCACTTCTTTCACATTCTTCGGTACTGGCATGTCTAAGATAGCCTTCACCTTATCTGGGTTAGGCTCTATTCCCCTCTCGCTGACTTGATATCCGAGGGACTTCCCTCTTTGGATGAAAAAGGCACATTTTTCAAGGTTTAACTTCATCCTATATTGATTCATCACTTTGAAGACTTCTCTCAGGTCCTCGACATGCTCTTTGAAATTCCTGCTTTTAACGATCATGTTGTTAATGTAGGCCTCCAGGTTTTGACCCATCTGATCTTTGAACATTCTATTCACCATCTATTGGTATGTGGCTCATGCATTCTTCAAACCAAAAGGCATGGATTGTGTAACAATAGGTGCCCTTTTTAGTAATGAGTGTCATTTTCTCTTCGTCATTTGATCCATCTTGATTTGATGATACCCGTGTTTTGCATTAAGAGATGAAAGAAACTTGTATCCAGTTATGGAATCTACTAACTTATCTATCATTGGCAATGGGTACGAGTCCTTGGGGCAGGCCTTATTCAAGTCCATGAAGTCAACGCACATTCTATAACTTCCATTGGACTTCCTCACCAGTATTACATTGGCTAGCCATTCGGGGAACCAAACTTCTTTAATGAATTTGGCTTTCATTAGTTTATCCACCTCTTCGTCAATGACCGCTTTCCTTTCTTCCCCAAAACACCTCTTTTTTTGCTTTTATGGGCCTAAAGGTTGGATCTACATTAAGCCTATGGATTGCTAGCTCTGGGCTGATCCTAGGCATTTCTGAGGAGTCCTAGGCAAAAGTTCCTTTATTACTCATAAGGAAAGCTTTTGCATCCTCCTTTCCCTTCAGCTTCAGATTTATCATTAAACTCCTTCCTTTTCTCTCATCATCGACTAAGAATGACTCTAACTCCTCTACCGGTTGGGTTCTCGAATCCTCACCTCTCTTTCCTTCCTAGACCATACACACTTCTATTTGTGTATGTGCCAAGTTTTTTCTTTTTTGAGTATGGTCAGCTATTGGCTCCTGGGTCGTAGTGCTATATACATAAAAATCTATCCCATCAGCTAAAGGGATTCTTAGCCTTCCTCTTTGAATGTTGGTATCTGGATCTAGCTCACTAAGTAGAGGTCTTCCCATCAACACATTGTATGCCATATGAATTTTTACCACCATAAAGAGTGCCATGACTGTCACACTCTTTGGAGCTATTCCTATAGTGAAGGGCAACTGGATGTACCATGTGGCACAAATTTCTGACTTATCCAAGGTTCGAACAGGACTCTTCAATTCTTTTAGTTCGTACCCTTTGATAGCCATCTTCTGATAAGCTTTGAAGGATAAAAGATTTATGGAACTCCCATTATCCACCAAGATCTTATGGACATTGTAATTGAAAATAATAGCCTTGATGATAATAGGTGCTTCTTTTCTTTGCCCCTGCTTCTCATTGCCTGCCCATTGTTTATGGCCATTGAAAAATACAAAATCCGAAGTTTCCCCGCTTCGTGCTACTGCTTTGCCTTGCTCAATTACCCCCTTCTAGGGGCCACCTATTAAACATGTTATATCTTTGGTAGTTCCGTCATTCACCGAAGGTGATTTTGGGTTTTGGTTATCCCTAACGAACCTCCTCGGGTAGCCTTGTTTGATCAATCTTTTAATCTCCTCCATCAAGTGCCTACAGGAGTCTGTAGTGTGACCATAAGTGTTGTGGAATTTACAAAACTTGGTTCTATGTCTTTTATCAGGATGTTTCCTAATTAGCATGGGCTTCTGCCATATGTTATGATCTTGGAATGTAGCAAAAACTATTTCAGGTCTAGCATTCAACGAGTCAACTTAGTTACATCAAAGGTTCTCTTCATTGGCTCCTTCACCTTCTCTTTCTGCAAACCCATCACTTTAGACCCAGTTGCTCCTTTATCTCCAGCTCTCTTATTTTTTGATGGGGTTTCTTTCTACTCCGCCTTTCACTTTCGGGGAAACTGGCTTACTTAGAAAGCAACATCTTGTTTGATATACTTTTGCGCGATTGCCATTACCTCTTTTAGGCTATTGGGAAGCTCCCTTGATAGCTTTTTAATGAAATCAGCATGTGTAGTGCACTTTTATAGTGCCTCCACTACTCTGGCTTAGTTCAAGTTTGTTACTTTCAAGGCCTCCGTATTGAACCTAGCCAGGAAATCTCTCAGGGATTCCTCATGTCCCTGCTTCACAAGCTCCAAGGCATGTGTCTGCATTTCTATTGGGATACTGGCCATAAATCTTTTCATAAAGCTCTCCGTTAACTGCCTGAAACTTTCTATGCTTCCCTCTCTAAGAACGTCATACCATTTCATGGCTGCTCCATCCAGCGACCCCCGAAAAGCTCTACAAAGTGCTTCGTCGTCACCCATTTAGAGTTCTATCTCATGCTTGTAATTCAAGATGTGTGCTCTTGGATCCATAGATTTGATATACTTTGCTATATTCAGATCTTTAAATTTTCTTAGCATCTGATAGCTTGCCACCTTCTCGATAAACGAGGATTTTAACTCAACTTCAGGTCTCTATCTCCCGATTTTCTTCCTCCTCCAAATTCCACCAAACATTTATTCGTCATTTCCCTCACATCCTCAGACTGATGGATAGTGGCTTCATGCTCCTTTGTTTGGGATCACGAGGCTCGATGAGTCCTCTCTTGCACTCTCCCGGAGCGATCTTCTCTTCTTTCTCTCCGCGTTACTTCTTCGTCGGTTTCGGACTCCGCTGAGTCCATTGAGCTTTCATCATTTTGACCACTTTGCCTTCTCCTTTCATTTCCTCCCACTCTATTGGTTGTACCCACCGGGTTACTTCTTATAGCTCCTACTTCCAACCTTGGCTGATTAGCTGCTGCCCTTAGCTCATCTTCTCTCCTTTCCTCCGGTGTTTGGAAGAGTCGTGTTCTGGCTGGACCTGCAGCCAGGGTCTCATTTGTTTACCATCCTGGAGGATTCTGATTTTGCAGGAGCTGTAGGAGTAGGGCTAATGCACCAAGGACATCATTTTGAATTTCTGTTGATAAGTTTAGAGGTGCACTAGTTGAGGCTTATTGGGGTGTGGTCAAACTAGGGCTTGTTTGGGAATTTCTAAAGAGATAAGCCCAGGCTTGGAGAGAGACTCCAGGGCTAAGGATAGCATTGGTATTGGTGGCTGGAGCAAAAGTTTCTTGATTATTATTTCCCGAATGCTAACTTGGTGAATGGTCAACGTTGGATTCCTGCCATTTTGAGGATCATCCATCACTAACAATCAGGAAGGAGTTATGTTTTCTGAGATTAGGAAAAGTATTCAGTGTTTTTGGTGATTATTAACCATAGATTTCACCAATTGATAAGCTCCTTGCTTAACAACTTTTGATCTTTGAGATGGAATCAGATTAAATCTGGATACCTACACAATGAGTAACAATGAGCTAAGAGGACTAGGCATGTTTCCTGGCAATGGTCCTCCGACGTCCAAGTCAGTGATGGACTTGCATACCTTAGACTCACTATGATCTTTGAAAAGTGTGACATCATAAGCTATTTATAGTAATTTCTTGGGCGGCATGGCACGTTGTGAGTGGTCCATATGGCAGCTAGATCCTGTGGAGGCCATCGTAGTAGCACGAAGCGGGGAAACTTCAGAGTTTGTATTGTGGAGACCATCGCTAATGCAGTTATTCAATGCTTTCTGCCTTCGCAGCCAGATCTTCATGAGGGTGTGGCTACCTCTACAGCTGGAAGGGATGGAGAAGGCCTTAGTATGGAAGAAGGGACCAAGAGATCAGATGACCAACCCCCATGTTATGCTAAACATCTTGTGGCTGGCGATTCAGCTTCTCTCTAGCATTCAGTGTCTCTCCTTCCCTAACTTCTTCATAATACCTAGGAGGAGAGTTTTTCTAAGGGTTGGACACTAGTCTGGACTTCTTTACTATGGAAGGGATACAAGCTGAAGCCCGCTTTGTCCTTTATGCCCTCGAGGTATACCTTTAAACTGTTGAGTTCTCTTATTTTCTTCTTCATTTTTTATTAGAAACATTCCATTTCCCTTCAACTTGCTACTGTGAGGATGAAGGCCTTCCAAAATGCCACGAAGGTTGTTATTTTGGAAAATGAAGACCTTCAAAACATTATCTCCCTTCGTGATCTAGAGGCTAGTAGCTTAAAGGACGAGGTGGAGAACTTGAAGCAGGCTATATCTGAGAGAGACTAAGCTCTCTATGATTCCCAATCAGCCCTTCATCACAGTAAAGCAACTCTCTCTACATCTACCTATCTTCTTTAGGATGTTAGTGTCGAGAGAGATCATTTGGTTTAAGAGAGGGAAAAGACTTTTAAGGAGCTTAAAGAGCTTCGCAATCACCTGAAAGAGCAATAGGGACTCATAGATTCTTTGAATTAGAGGGGTCTTTCTTTGGAAAGTCAAAACTACACCCTCTAGGATGAGAAGGCCAAGCTATAAAAGGACCTTCAGTTGTCCCAAAGGACATGCCAGTCCTTATTGAAGCATGTCCAGAACTAGATCAAGGGGATGCACAAAGTTGGAACTAACTTCTTCAACTCCAATTGGCTTCGAAAGTATATCATAAGAAAGGAAGTCTTGAACGCAATCCTTCACTATAATAAAATCATAGTCGAAGTGGAAGAGAAGTTTCTAGACTTAAAAAAGTCTTTCCAGGTTCATGACGTGGAGAAGGTGAAAGTTCCTAACTTGAAATAATATTTGAGCGCTATAGTTTGGCCCCCTTCTCCCATTTTTGCTGACGACGAGGCTAAGGACCCTCTTTGGTCTTTGTCGGCTATGAGCTAAGACGACGAGGCCCCTCAATCTTAGGCTATGCTTTATTGTAATTTTGTGTATTCCTTATACATTTTTTGCAACTTTTATACATTTCTCTTATAATTTTTGAAAAGGAAATTTAATGAAAAGTCTTTGTTTCTTCTCATATTCTTTGAATTTTCCTTTTTTGTTTTATATGTTTCGATCTTTATTTTTTATAAGATTTTTTTAGCTTTGCTTATTTCTGAAGCAATGGTTCCTGCTTAGACCCTTTTTTTATCTTTGGAGAATTCTTCATATAAGATCCTTCAGTCTTTCTCTTCGAAGGCTCTTTAACAAATTCCTCGATAAGTTCTCAAGGACATATGCCCTTCAGTGATCTCGTGTCCTTTATCGAAGGTGTTTTACCTCTTCGGGGAGGTTTTTTTTTCAAACAAGTCTTGTATCATTCATCAAGGATGTTTTACCTCCCTTGGAAGGTCTTTTCCCTATCACGTAGGTTTTGTATCCTTCATCAAAGGATGCTTTGCCTCCCCTTGAAGGTCTTTTACTTATTGTACAAGTCTTTCATCCTTCATCAAGGATGTTTTTCCTTCCTTTGAAGGTATTTTGCCTGTTATAGAGGTCTTTTATCCTTCATTGAAGGATGATTTGTCTCCTTTGAAAGGTATTTTTCTTATTGTTCAGGTCTTTCATCCTTCATCAAGGATGTTTTGCCTCCCTTGGAAGGTGTTTTTCCTATTGTACAAGTCTTTTATCCTTCATCAAGGAAGTTTTGCCTCCCTTGAAAGGTCTTTTGCCTATGGAACAGTCTTATGAAAAGTTAATACATATAGAATAAACTCATAAGGTAAATTTTTATTAATTTTTAATTATTGGTAGTACATCTTTAAGTGTTGTACATTCCTAGTATGGAGTATCTTTATGCCTTCTAGAGTTTGCAATTTGTATGTGCCAGGGCCTATCACTTGCTGGACTCTGAAAGATCCTTCCTATGTTGGTGCTAGGTTGCCTACTCCTTCTTTTCAGCTCGTTGCTTCGAGGCTTCTTAATACCATATTTCCTTTTTCAAATTTTCTGGCCTTTACTTTCCTGTTAAAGTAATTAGCTACTCTTCTCTTGTATGTTGTAGTTCTGATAATTATCTCTTCCTTTAGTTCATCTAACAGATCTAAGTCAACCCTCATTACCCTATTATTTTCATCATCATTACAAAAAAGGACTCTTCCACCGTCTAATTTGAGCCCTTGTACCAGTGCCACATATTCTGTTGTATTATTGGTTATAACGAAGTCCATCTTCAAAGCATATTCAAGGAGGACCCCAGTACAACTCCTGAGAATAATCCTTATCTTATTAGCTTTCTGATCGATGGCACCATCAATATATAGCTCTCAAGTGGTTAACCAATCTACTTTGGCCTCACCTTCTTTAACCCTCTCTCCTCGTTCCTCTGGGAATGAGCATTCGGAGATGAAATCTACTAATGCTTGAGCCTTAATTACTGCTCTAGGCCAGTATTGCATAGCATATTGTCCGAGCTCTACAGACCAGCATAACATCCTCCCTAAGGTCTCTAGCTTTTAGAAAGTTTTTTGTAGGGACTTATCTATCACCACTACCCCTTGATGTGCTTGGAGGTATACTTTGAACTTCCTGCATGACAACAAAAGAGAGTAAACCAATTTTTTAATGGGTGAAAAATTAAGCTCTGGTCCTTGTAGGACTTTATTGATGTAATAGATTAGCTTTTACACTCCATCTTCCTCCCTTAATAATACAAATTGTATTGTATACTGAGATGTTGAGAGGTATATGAGCACCTCCTCCCCAGGTAATGGTTTGCTCAGTACTTGCTGTGACCCCATATAGGGTTTAGGCTCTTCGAATGCCTTTTAACAATCCTCTGACCATTCAAAGGTTGTGTTCTTCCTCAATCTTCTAAAAAATGGTAGATACTTTTCCACCACCTTGGACATGAACCGATTAAGAGCCACTAGTCTCCTAGTCTGCTTCTGCACCTCCTTCACATTCTTTGGTGCCGACATGTCTAAAATCATGTTTACTTTGTCAGGGATGGGCTCAATCCCTCTCTCGCTTACCTGATACCCAAGGAACTTACAACCTTGAATGAAGAAGGCACATTTCTCGAAGTTTAACTTCATCCCATAGTAGTCCATCACTCTAAAACTTTCCTTCAGGTCCTTCATATGCTCATCAAAGCTCCTACTTTTTACAATCATATCATCCACGTAAGCCTCCAAATTTCTACCTAGCTGATCTTTGAAGTTTATGTTGACCAACCTCAGATATGTTGCTCATGCATTTTTTAGGCAGAAAGGCATGGAAGTGTAGTAATAAGTGCCATTTTTTTATGATGAATGTTGTCTTTTATTCATCTTATGGGTCCATTTTAATCTGGTGATATCCCTAATTGGCATCGAGGGAATAGAGGAATTTGTATCCCGCCGTGGAGTCCACCTATTTGTCTATCATTGGCAATGAGTATAAATCTTTTAGATAAGCTCTATTCAAATCGGTGAAGTCTACACATATTCTATAACTTCCACTTGCCTTTTTCACCAAGACTACATTGGCTAGCCATTTTGGGAATTGAATTCTCTGATGAATCCAGCTTCCATCAACTTCTCTACTTCTTTGTCGATGACCACTTGCCTCTATGTGCCAAAGCACCTCTTTTTCTGCTTGATTGGTTTAAAGGTTTGATCCACATTAAGTTTATGAGTCATTACTTTTGGATTAATCCCCAACATCTCTGAGGAATCCCATGCAAAGGTTCCTTTGTGGCATACCAAGAATTTCTTCACGTCATCCTCTCTGCCAGCTCTTGGTTCACCAGTAGATATCTTTCTTATTTCTCTTCATCAACTAGGAATGACTCCAAATATCTCGATGGCTAAGCTCTTCTGTCTTCTTCTACCCCCATCCCCTCGTAGACCATACACACTTCTTCAGTTTGTATATGGATCATGCTTTTCCTCTTTCGAGTGAAGTCTACCTCAGCCTTTTGCCTCGAGGTGCTATATATGTAAAAATTTATTCCATCTGGAAAAGGGACCTTCACACTCCCTCTTTGCACATTGGTGTCTGTGTCCAAGTCATTGAGCAATGATCTCCCCATTAAGACATTATAAGCCATTGGGATCTTCACCATCATAAAGAGTGCCATCATCGTCACACTCTTTGGGGCTATCCCTACAGTAAAGGGAAAATTGATATATCTTACAACAGGAATTTCTATCTTATCCAAGGTTTGAACTGGGTTCTTCAACTCTTTCAGCTCATACCCCTTTATCGCCATCTTCTGATAAGCCTTGAAGGATAATAGATTAGTTGAGCTTCCATTTTCCACCAAGATTCTTTGTACATTGTAATTGGCGATGATGGCTTTGATAACAATTGGATCCTCTCGGCTTGGCACTATCTCATCTTCTTCAGACTAGTGCATTTAACCACTGTATAAGAAAAACTCTAGCGTCTCTTGGATTCAGGCTATGACTTTACCTTTGTTGTTCATCACTTACTCATGTGATCCCCCTGTAAGACATGCAATGTCCCTTATGGTTCCATCATTTACCACTGGCGGTTCTGGATTTCTGTCATCTCTCACAAACCTTTTTAGGTAACCCTATTTGATAAACCACTCTATCTCTTCCATCAGATGCCTGCATGAATCGGTGGTATAACCGTGGGTGTTGTGAAACTTGCAAAATTTCATTTTGTCTCTCCTTTTCGGATCCTTCTTGATCAGCATCGGCCTTTGCCATATGGCTTAATCTTGAAAGGTAGCAAAGATGACCTCTAGTCTAGTATTCAGTGGGGTCAACTTGGTCACATCAAAAGTTTTCTTGGTGGGCACCCTTTCCTTCTCCTTCGTATACGAAGCCACACACTTAGAGCTGCTCATTCCCCCTACTTCTTTTTTCTTTTTTTCGAATGGGTATCCTCATCTTCCCTTTTCCCTTTTTGAGCGAATTGACTCACTCAGAAGGTGTTATCTTTCCATATATACTTTTGTGCTATGGTCATAGCTTCTATCACCCTGGCCTGGTCTAAGCGGGTTGATAATTAACAAAGTAAGCATTATTGTGCCCTATTTTCTTGATAATTTTATGCTTTAAATTGAGTTTGATATGTTTGTTCTAAGTGTTTTCAGTTATTTTCAAGAAATAAATTGGAATCCAAGGTAAGGAAGAATTATTTTGAAGACCGGGCTTGAAAGATGAAGAAAATGCGCGAAAATAGAGCGAAAATGGTGAAAAACATCTACCATGACCGTTCCCATGACCCATGCTAAGGGAATCACCTGGCTGTGGGAGATGAAACAGACCTGGAGAGGCAGTAGCCTGCCATGGGCACTGTCACGTCCCGTGGTAGGGACAGTGGGAAGCTAATGCCTCACACCAGTCCATAGGTGTTGGCTGCCACGGCCAGTGGCACGTCCCATGGCAACCAACAGGCAGGCCGTGGAAAGACAAATGGGAGAAGGCAGTAGCTTCCCACAGTCTATGCCATGGCCGTGGTAGCAAACCATGGGAGCCTGCTGCCCTTCAATCCCTTGCATTCCAGACATACGGGCATTGGCACGGGCTATGGGAGCTGCCCGTGCCAGCTTGCAGAAGCCTATTTTTCAACAAAAACCTAAGGAAACAGAGTCCTATGTGATTCTAAGTATAAAAAGGCATTGAAACACACAAAAAGGGAGGTTGGAATGGACTAAAGAGACAGAAAACAAATCAAGGAAGGTTTCTAAAGGATATTTACACAGATCAACACTGAATCAGAGCTGGGAAAAGGAAGATTTGAGTGGAAATCCATTAAGTTATCATGAACTTCATGGATTTCTACAACTTCTTAACCCTCTCTTTTTTTTTATTTGATTATGAACTAAACATTGTTATCTTCCTAGATTAGACGAGTGTTACTCGATTGTATAGATTAATCAATTTTTATTCAATGAATATTTTGATTTCTCATTAAGTTTATTCTTTTGATTTATTATTCTGGAAATCAATTACATTACTAGTATGTTTTTTATTTATATTGTTTAAACTTTACTAGAGATAGATGGTTTAAACCTAGAACATTCAAGATTTTAATAGGATTATTGTGTCTGTTAGAGATAGATTCACAAACTCCTAGGGTTCACATATTTTTC
>CAOJBK011446984.1:0-15727 GCA_948294925.1 Codiaeum variegatum | reverse complement strand
TTTGGACTTTGAAGCTACTCCAACTCCCTTCCCAAAGGTTAATTGAAGATAAGTTTGTTCTTGAATACATGCTCTTCACAACAAACTTCCTCTCTCAATTTTATGTGAATTTGAAGCTTTCTCTCTCTAACTCTTAAAGAGCTTCGCTTTCTAGCTCATTGGAGAAGATGATGAATAGTTGCTCCATAATTTCTCTATGATTGTGAGAAAAGTGTTTTCAAAAAAGATGAAGCCAATGTCTATTTATACCCATACCTTCTCCAACCACTTTTCCTTACATTAAGGGATCATATTGGAAAATTATGGTTACTTGTTCTAGTTGATATTTGACTAATCAATTAGTCAATTAGTCAACTAGATCAAGTATATAATAAGTAAGAAACATCTTTAAACCTCTATTAATCACATCACATGTGGATTAAGCTAACATGTTCATGTCAAGCTTAATTATTTTAATCATTAGTCCAAAACCACTTCAATTAGTCCTACCCATTTGTATCTCATACAAAATAATACTTAATTGAAATTTTCTCTATGTGAATTAAACATCCAGACATGTTAGGGTCCTGTACATTTAATTTCATGTTTAATTCTATCATCATTAACAATTAATTAAACCTTTTAATTAATCATTAATATGATATAAACAAGCTAATTGGAATCACCAATTGGTATGTGACTTACTAGGTTCATGTTCAAATTAGCAATGATATAAAGAAACTCTTTTCTTCCCACCAGGTGTGTTAACCTAATTCCACACTTATTTCCATAATTCGTGAGTGACATCTAGCATAACATATCATGACTAGCCAATTAAAAATGAATGTCGGTGATCATATACTTGACATAAGCATGGACCTCTCGATTATAATTACCGTGCACTAAAATCCCTTCATTACAGATTCCGATCTCATCTAAGGTCATGGAAGAAGTCAAACTCTATGTGCTAGATAATATGACTTTTATCTAGTATCAGTTCTCGATAAACCGGTTCCAACTAAAAATTGTTTCTAGTGAACCTTATCCATTTTGGCCATAGATTTACATATCAAGAACAACCAGAAGTCATAGGAATCCTTCCTTGGTTACCTAAGTTAATGAATCCTTTCTTAGTTAAGCACTTATCTCAACATACTACTGATTATGGCCACCACATGCCATGTACCAATATGTGACTAGTATCGATATATAAGCAGTAACAAACTATAGCCAACAATAGGCTAGATAACATGTCACCTCAAGTCTAAGGATTATATGCACAATCATGATCTAGATGATATGAAATTTACTGGTAGATAATGACCCATGTATTCATCATCTAACATCACTGTTTAGATCACTCATCTTATGAGTGTGTTCACGTGTTGTCACGACATCACATGTCTGTAGCATGAGACTCACTACCTCCATACCAATATGTATCCAATACTCATCATGGATGACAATAGAGGTGATGGTCTTCTAGATTAATGGTGCCCCAACCAAAACTCCTATGACCATGAACAACTTTAAAGCATCTATTAAAAGGGCAATTTGTCACTCTTATTCTCAAACTCTTTGAGAATAGATTCCCTACAGAAAACTTAAGGGACATATATATGTTTGATACTAGGAATGTACCCATTTAAAGAACATATATACTAAGCCAATTAAGGTTTTCGTTTACATTCATATGATGAGTGTAAGCTTTAGGGCATACATTGCTAACACATGATATTCCATTGGAATGTTGTTTCAGTTAAAGAGTTTTCGAACAGTCTTAACTTCAAATAACCACTATTGATACTTCTATTTTTGCAAAGTAAATTGAGAGATATGTTCCCAAGTATTGACATTGTCATCTCTTGAAAACAATATGAATTTTAGCATTTTATATCCCCTGGAAAAAAAATAAAGAGCATCAATGTAGTCTGGTATGGTTTCCTATAAATCTCCTTTAATGGATGGTCGGCCTAAATTCTCGTACGTTGCAATTGTCTCACAAATTTATTATCATCCATGTTGTCATACCATCGATAAGGCAAATTAAGGAGACTCTGATCTTGAATCTCATCCCTTTGGTGGTCTTGTATCAATCCTAGAAACTGACCATTTGGCCTGCTTTCGTTCCTTTATTAGTAATGAGGTATTGCATTGTATAGGCCCTATACCCTATCTTTATCCTGGTCGATATCTTCCTTACGTGCTATATGCATATCTCCAAAATGCAATCCATTATAATTAATATACTAACAGTTAGGGGTCCTATGCTTAGTATCTATATTGTTGTACCGCCCTTCCAAGATATTGTCAAATTGGTAACCAATGTATTGAGGGTCCGAATAGTATAATGAACCTCATTCTTCCATAAAAGGCTACATGAACTAAGCTAATCGGTACCGATCATTTCAATTAACATGTCTATATTTTCCTATGCAACTGTAGTACCAATGGCCAGTACCAGTTCTTGGTTATACTCATTTTTGTCCAAACTCCCTAGATCATGAGCAACTAATCTTCCCTCATTATTTGTCTTAACTATGGGCGGTATGCCCCAAAGAATTATAATATCCCTTGATCGAGATTCTTCTGTCTCAATGTCGTCAGCTTGATGGTCATGAACTGCTAATGGATCATCAATTTTTGAAGTTCTAATTTAGCAGTTTTTGAATTACTAGACATTCTATTCAACTAGAGAAAATCCCATTGGACATGCCAAAAAGATTGTTCATGCCCGAGCCAATATAGTTAAGGGTAAGTTGGATCGTTCAGGGCTAAATTAGTCTGTTGAATGTTTAAAGTGGGTTTTCCACACAAATATGGCTGAGGTACTCCTAAAAAAAATAAGAAATAACTTCCTTTTGTTGGTTTTCTATTAATGATAAAAAAAATAATAATAAACCATACGGTATATATTTTTTGTATTTTCTAATGTATACAAATAAAATAGAAAAATCTAAGTACATAAACAACAAATAAATATTATTGGAAAATAAGTATTAAGTACAAATGAGTATTCTTAAATTAATAATAGCCATTAAATTATTTTGATCTAATGACTCTAACTAATTAAGAGCGGGGAGAGTAATATACCTCTTTAATGGAAATTATGTAATTTTAATTATCAAGAGAGTTAATTTTAATTTTTTAACATATAAAAGTTTGGTTTAGGATTTCAGTTGTTAAAATTTTTGTTTCATCTTTATAAAAGTTTGGTTTTATTTTCTTAAAAGTTTAGTTTCAAATTGTTTAAAGTATGGTTTCAATTTGTTAAAAGCTTATTTTCAGTTGTTAAAAGTTTGATTTCATAAGAAAAAAAATTTAGTTAGAGTATTAAAAAGTTTGGTTTCAGAAATACAAAAATTGACAATAATAATCATAACAAAGTTATTAACATGTTACCCAAAACAACATTTTTCTTCTTTCAACAATGTATCGAGAAAAATAAACAATTCTAAAAAAATTCTTCAAATTGATACAAAAATAAATTATACCAAAACAAAAGGTTGAAATTTGAAGAGAAAACTAAGTGATTCTTGAATTTGGATTCATATCTTTATATCAGTACCGTGAGAGAAGTTCTTCATATCAATTACTCAACGATCGATAGAGAAAGAACGACATATAGAGAGGGAGATAAACAATAGAAATCAATAAACAAGAGTTTTTTTGGTAACGTATTTTATTTTCAAAGAGCTTTCCCTGAGATCCAAGGGTTATTATTAATTATTAAGTTATTAGATTATAAGATCTAATAGTTTAAATTGAGTCCTAATTTCTCATTTTAAGTGTATACTCATTGGACACATATATATATATAATTAGGATCCAATAGGAACTAGAAACTATTTATGAATCTCAGAGGGTTTTTTAATCGTTAGATCCATTTAATCTAATGAATTATATTTAAGGAGAACTAGAAGCTCATTAACGGTATTTTTATAATTATAATCATTAAGAGAGCTAAATTTAATTGTTTGTTATTTTATTGATGGAAAAATTATAATTATAGCTTACATTATTAAACAGGTTCTTTCTCAATACACCACACACAGTAAATTTCATATTACACATAGTGATGGACACATCACGCACACACACAAATTAGCTTATCAATACACCACACATAATGTTAGTGTTGTGTAAGCTTCTTTAATAATTGGCTAAGCGGCAGCTTTTTCAAAAAATGCAGAAAATAGTTCCTTTAAAATTTAATTCATCAAATCTTATTTCTCTATAAATTTTATTTTATTTTTTTTTTTGGAAAATAGCCAATTTTATCATGAGTTTTTTATAGAGATGACAAATCCAAACTTGATATTACATGAGTTGAGAGGGAAAGAGAGAGATAGAGAGAGAGGTGAACTTTTAATCCTAGACATCTAATTTGATTCTTAAAATTAAAGATCAAGTCAACTCTAATTCAAGTTCAACTTATTTATTAAATGATTTTAAAATTAAAGTTTAAGTTTGACGCATTTACAACAAGTGAACGAGCTTGCTAAATTAAATGAGAAAAGTTGTTTGACAACTTTACTCATTTACACCTTAATTTTCACTTTTTTTTTTTTTGGAGGTAATAAAAACTTTAAAATATTTTACTTTATTTCAAACCTTATATTTCATTCACTTGATATCCAAACGATATATTTTTAAAGAATAAATATTGATTCCCACTCCAACCTAATTATCCTTCACATCAATTATTTATTAACATACTATTTTCGTCTCTGATAGATTGGAGGATATTATATGATTCATTTTGTTAAAAAAAATTAATCATAAAAAATTGCAAGCACGATTTTTTTTTTCTGCAAAGAGGATTGCCGACGTTGTAATTTCGGCATAATTAAACATATCAACAAGTTTCAAAAGAGAAAAAGACCAGAATCTTAATTTGTTTCATGCCTCAAGATGACAACACAATTTTTTAAAACATTATTTTATGATTATCCATTTAATTTGTGATAACATTATGATTTCACTTCACTTTTTCTTTCTTAAGTCTTCTGTTTTATTTAAAGGCGAGAAAATATTCATATCTTGCAAAAGGATTTGAGTGACAAAACAGATTTATCATAACTGGATTCGTAAAGAAAAACTTATGATATCAATTACCATGTTGCTTGTTGATCGAATTCTGACCTCTTTTATTGCCATAGACAAAACGTCTCATCTCTTCGCTCTTCCAGAACCGTTACATTAACAGGTTTATTTTTTCCCAACAATAACTTAATTCTGAGGTGTGATTAATTTGCAGAAGACCTCACACCAATTATTCCTACCTCGAATGGACTTCTTTGAGACATCTTTTGCTCCTAACTGGATTTGATTTTGAGATTCTAAAAGAAATAGTTTCATCCATAATTCTAAAACGGTTCACCAATATCTTTTCACGTCACAAGCTACTTTGTTCAATCAGTCATGTTGACTTCCCTAAAAGGATTGAAAATTGGCATTCAGCTACAACTACCTTCTTGAAAAGACCCCTTTGGAGAATAAAAGAGATGAACTAGTCGGCTATACTACATATATATTGCTGATTAGTCTGTTCAGCATATGAATTTCATTGCTCAACTCTAGGCAGCTTCATCATTTTGTATGGAGCTCAAGACCCCCCTGAAAAACCCCTCCCCACACCGACAATGCCACAATGCCTACAACAGTGCATCCCATAAAATTAAACGTCTATGAAAAACAAGAAAGCAGGAGAGAGAGAGAGAATGAAATATTGTATGAACAGGGAACAATGATTCTGTTACATAGCAACATCTCACCCCCATCTGGAAAGAACCCTCCATGCTCTCAGCTCACTATTCAGATGAACACTGCTGTGCACACCATGTAGGTTCGAGTGAGGCAGGGGAAGCTCACGAGTCCCTTTGTTCTTGTGCACTGTAGTGTATCCCATGAACCTCTTGATATATCAGCTAATGGCCAGTAAAGCAAGATTCACAAAATTCAACTTGAAAATTATCCCTAGTTCAAAATGGAGACAGGCACAATGGGCAGGATGATTTGTGAGAGGTTGAGAACCATTTATACAGACAGGCAGCATGGAACTTGTGCTTGCAAGTTCTGCATGCAAGGCGAGGAAGACTATGGTTGGTAGTGTGGATGACACTGTAACAAATGGGGCACTCTTCAACACCTTCAAATTCCTTGTCAAAATTGCGCTTCCATATTCGTATAGCTTCAGCTAAAGCACCATTCTGCACAAGAGAGTAAAAAATATCACCTTAGCATTATAATTTTAGAAATCCCTCCCCTCACACCTACACAAATTCATAACTTCAATGTACATTCTAAAAAGTGAACAACATTTATCTCCATTTCTTGTTTTTACTAGTTTGAAACCCACATTTTAACCAACACACAAGTTAAACAGCCTACACAACTACTCCATTTATCTAATCCTACCACTGTTTATGCATCAAATCATTTCCCACTCCCATCCGTTTACAAGACAACCCACGAGCTCATAAATTCTATCATGCAAAAATAGGTATCCCGAAGCAATAACAGAAAAAAAGTAACTATAGCAAGTACCTGATTACGAACAAACAGCATCATTGACATCAACCACTTTCGCTGCTTCACTTCACTAATGCCTAGGCTTCTCATACAATCAACGTCTACAGGACGTAAAGGGTAAGATGCTGGAAGGCGAATAACTAGATCCATCCCTGTCTCATCCTTTGTATATGTAGCAACTACTTCATTTGCAGATTTACTTACACTGACTGAAAAATTCTCATCAGCAAAATTGGCTTTCTTTATCTGCATCAAGTAAATTATATCAGAACAATGTTGTAATCACTATGCAAAAAAAAGCCAAACTTGGCCAAACTATAGTTTTCCTTTTCCCTCAATTGCTTTGTTACAACATAAATCAACAAAAGAAAAAGTAGCATCCATGACTAGGAAAATTAACTTTCATTGTTGAGCAATCTCGGCAACAAATGATCCACCCAACGGTGTATTTAGTAATTGCATGATGGGAACTCACTGTTCTATCCTGTCCAGTTAAAAGCAGATCTAAAAATGGTTGAAATTCACTTGAAGGCTAACAGTTTCTGTATGCCAAAAGTTTCGAGTCCAAAATGTTTCTAAATGATGGTCTACAGATACAAGATCTTCTGTTTTCTCTCTCCAACTTTTTTGTCTTTCATTTTTTTTTCCCAATGAAACCAGTTTAATGGAACAATTTAACCTACATAGCTTGAACTATCATGTCACTGGGAAAAGAAAGGTTTGCTCCCCTGAAACCTAAGCATGATTTCAAACGCATACCTGGGACAGTTCATTCACAATTAGCGGCTGACTGCACCATGTTCTCGTAAATGTTTCAATAAGTGATGATGTTGAACGGCCACGTAACTCATTAAACCAACCTCGAACATAAGCGGGAAGTACACGAAGCATCAAACCAAATAATGCTCCAGCAAGTGAAGCCATTTTCTCAGGTGTAGTAGGCCATAATGACTCCACAAAAAACAAAAGTGAACCTGTTGTGATAGCAGATGATGCTGCATTTGCAGCCTCTGATGCCTCAGCAGGAAGATCCACATCTTTCTTTTTCTGACTTTGTACCATGTAGAATTCCAAGGGTATATGCTGGAAAAGGCAATCTAGTATCACTGAATTAGCTGAATCTTGTACATACTGGACTAACAGCTCTCTTGTGGCAGATAGTGATGGTAATGACCACAAATGTGATAGCAATAAAGACCAAGCAAGGAAGACATTTACCTGCAATTTTGGAGATAGGTGGCATAACAGCTCCAGTTAAATTTCAATATGAACATCAATGACATAAGGCTACATTAAAGCAAAGCAGAAAAAATGAAGTGCTCGTTCAAATAAATTTACCCGCTGATATGATATCAGATCCATTTCAAGAACCTCATAAGGTAACATTTCAATCATGCACGACAGTTCCTCCCTTAGATGGACATTTTTTTCTTGGGTCAATTCAAGCCGAGATGAATCCAAATCATCACCATCCACAGAAGAAGTAGCACCTTCTTCAATGAAAGCCAACTGTGAAACAGGTTCAGCTGAAAGAATAACATAAGCAGCAAACTGCAATGGGGGAAATGTTACAGAGGAGAATAAAATTGCATATAAGGAGCTTATAGGCCCTTTGCTTAACCCCCAAAATTCAATTGATTTTACTGCTTTGTCTCTAGCATGTGATGATGAGTCAACAACATTAGAAGCCACTAACTCCCAGAAGTAGGGATTATGAAGCCTAGATGTGGCTACAATAGATGCAGCCTCATGACAGTAAGAACTTGCAATGGCCTCAGTGATGCCAGTACAAAAGAACAACCGAAGAACACCTTCTACAATCCGGTCTCTAGCTGAATCCCATTTTTCCAGTCTCAGGCCATTTGTATCACTCATTTCTGGTCGCTGGAGCCTCAGGATCCCACAAAACAAAGAAAATGATTCCAAGGCATTTATAGCAACATTTATAGGTAAGATGTCAGAACTCAAAACAAGCTTCTGCTCTAGTTTCCTAAGATTATCCAAAAATTCACAAGTAGAGTTCCCAGTGACAGCATCATTCACATTTTCAGTAATTTCCTCCATCATCACAACTGCTGACTGAATCCAAGATCTCAATTGCAAGAAGAAAAAGTCCCAATCTTCCTCCGTAAATTCTTTCCAGCAATATCCAACAGAAATAACCATTAATTTTGATAGCAACATCAGTACCACTGGTGGCAGTTTACCTACTGCCAAGACTGGTGGCAGTTTACCTACTGCCAAGGCACTTCCACTGTGCCTCTGCTTTTGAAATAAATCATGTACGAGTCTTCTTTCTTCAAGGCTTATGTTTCTCTCCATCTTCAGTGATTTAGTACTGCCCATTACACTCAAAGGATAACAAGAAATAACCAGCTGGAACCAATCTTCCATATCTATAATGAAAAAGGGAAATAACAATATAAATCCAAGCTATTTTAGTTAAAGATAAAATTCTAATGTACAATAATAAAATCAAGGTTATTCAAATTAAAAGTGAAACTAAATTTATTATGATAAATCATAAGAATCAATAAAGCCCTTGATCACAGGTCGAGGGGACAACGAGAGGAGCAGATCCATCCCCATCCAGTTGCTTAGCATCTAATTTGCATAAAGCAATTACATCTCTAATTTGTCACTGAGGATTATAAACAGCCACCAAAAAGAAAGTCGATGGCAATCTCATTGCATGCACTACCATCAATGGCAAATTGTCCTAATCATCTTCCACAACAATATTTTAATGAGCCATAGAAAAAGAAATCAAAATTGCATTCATGAATTTAAATAGCATGCATATATATACCTTGTCCTGTCTGCCATGCAACTAAAGGTGGGAACAAAAGAATCCTTTGGAGCCACTGTTTAACAGTATCCTGCATCCAATCTTCTCCTGTATTCTGAAGTTGAATATCATCACTAGATTCACCCAGCATAACACTTCTCTGACATAAAGGTTGTACAAGAACAGTGACAATCAAAGGAAGAATCGTCAAGCAATTTTGATTTATAGTTTCACCAATATAAAGCTTAGTTACAAGCAACTCAAAGAGTTTCCTAGCTTTGTCTCCTCCCCAAATATTCTCTTTAAACAGAGTGAAAAGCAGGGACATAAGTGCTCTGAGAAATGGTTCTTCAATTTTGTCCAATTCACCGCCGGTAGGTGATAAATTGAATGAACAGTATGTACCACATTCTCCATGAACAAGAGCACCATCTAGTAAAATGTTGAAGATGGAATATAACAGGCTTTCCTGGAAAATATAATTCCAACTCTTGACTGATCCAGTCAAAAGGGGTAAGAAAGAATCAGTAGCACTGCCTCCTGGCCATTTCCATGTGCATAATATTTCAGCAGCAAGCCAGGCTCGAGCAGTAAGCCCCTCCTTTGTCACTTCATTCAGAGAAGAAGACAGGTTATGCTCTACGTAACCACTAAAAACTCTATTGATTCCGATCTTGAGTACAAGTTTGTCAACTAAAGATATAAACTTGTGAGTCCCAGATGCCTGCCTTGGCACGAAAATTGAATTCACAAGTCATTATGTCAAGTCAAAATTAGGAATGAAAGGAAAACCACTAAATTCATGCTATCAAAATTAGACAATAACAAGAAAATCACTAAATCAGACCCTAAATCAGACTTTTTGCATACAGGGAAAAAATGCATTATTTGACTATAAGAACAACTGCACCATCTATCATGTAGATAATAACACTCATGTAACTGGGAATGAAGACTATATGAAGACTATATGGATAAGACAAATTGTACCCTCTTATCAGGTTTTTCTTAAGACCAACAAAACTACAGATCACAAGTTTGAAGCTAACACAACAAGGGCACTATGTACAGGCTGCAGGAAGAAAAAAAAATTAATTATAAGCCTATTTTGCACAGAAAAGAATAACCAAAGCATTTAAGACATGCTCAACAATACAAAAGCCACAAATAAATCAAAAAGATCATCCTGAGGAACTCAGAGACCAAGCAATAACACACCAAGATGGCATTGGGAATTCATGTATGACAGAAAAGGGATCAGAAATTAGACTAATCCAATGAGCTTTTACAGATTTAAGTGCATTGCAATAAATTGATTATACCTCCTCCGTCTATGTTGATTAAAAATGAAAATAAATAAATAAGCAAACAGACAAAATATAAGTTCTTAAAATTTAGAAAAAGGTATCGTAAAATCATAATCTAAATTCCAACAAGTGCAAAAAATTATCAAGAAGTCACTCACATCAATATTGACAGAGACATCCACAACATATGAGGAAGTTGTTCCTGGGGAACAGAAGTCGGGAACAATCCACGATGGCCAAATATGATCCTTCCTCAGAAGTTGATCTAACAGATTTTGTTCCTCATCTTGATTACGGCAAAGACATGGTAGAATTTCAAGAATCCATTCACAGCATAAAGAAGTGATTGTATTTGCGTCAAGATTACCCTCCTTAAAGACAACAGACCTAATAAACTGAACCAAGATACTAACTAAACTACTCAGGGTGTCAGAGCTGAGGCCTTCCCAAAATTTGCCATGCATCTTACAGCGAATAGCATGCAAAGATTTATCTATGTCTGACCGGCTCTTGATTTTCTTCTTTGATTCATTGTCAGGTGCATCATCAATTGTTGCCTCCATTCCATGTTCCCAGTCCATAATAAACAATAAGGCCAGTATGCCTGAAACTAGTTCAATGTCCTCACCCCCTGTGGTTAAGCAATATAAACTACCAACAAGTACATCCAGTGCAAACTGAGCCATCTGGATAATGTCTCCAAAGAGTTTATCATCCTCCACGAAATTGCTCGCAGTTAAAATATAACTTGAATCCCTTACAGAACTGAAAGGGGACTCACGAATAAAAGCAAGCAACTTCTTGGAAACTGCTTTATATACCAAACTCATTGCATTTCTGGATCCAAAAGAGATCGGATTTCCTTCTGTAGATCCACCAAGAACAGCACTGCAGATAATACATATATGAGAGGTCACAAGATGAAATAAGCAGAATTAAAGACACTCCCTGGTACAGCAATCAATAATTCAAAATGCAAGTTTTACGCACATTTCAAACAAACAGCACCAACAAGTATGAACTTGAAATTTAGAAGATCAACCAGCTTTTATACAACAAATAATTCTTGGATAATATAAAATAAATAACTTGTGTCAACAAATGAGGATTTTCAGAATAAAATCCAGAATAAAATCTTTGTGAAGGTTATGCAATATTATTATTTCTTACAATCGTCAAATGAACTAGTGCAATAGTGAAAAAAAAACAAAAGGTAATGAGAAGGACAAAATCTAGACAGCCTTTTCATATTAGTGAATACGAGGAATCGAGGCAAGAATTGATGCATTACAAGCTATCTCGAATAAATGTCAATATACAAGAACAACTACACCTTTGTAACATGGACATATGAGACTTGAAAATATTGCATCAAAGATAACATCCCTAATCAAATGGGGTATCAACTGGATACAATTTCAACACACACACAAGCTACTGTCAAAGAATTATGCCTAATTAGCTGTCAAAAGATTATGCCTAATTAGCTGGTCATTTATATCTTGCCTTAATTAGCTAGTCATTTATATCTTTGTATTTATTTTATTTCTTAAATAGGATTCTAGCTGTAGGTGATTGTATATATTTGTACATGGTAGATTAGCTTTTTCAAGGGCTAAAAATCAGCTCTATAAATAGTAGTTTAGCTATTTTATAAGAGAAAGATTAGCATGTATTATTCCTATATAATGAAGGATTCTCCTCCAAGAAGGGGATAATTTTTTCCTGCTCAAAGCAATCTAAGTTTACATCTCCTTGGCAGGTAAGAAGCCGTTATATCCTCATGAATCACACGGATTAAATCAATAGGATCAGCCTCTAATACTTTAAGTCCCAAATCCTTGGTAACACCCATATTAGCTAAGATATATTCTGCTTTATTGGCTTCTCTGAAGATGTGACAATTATCAACTCTCCAATTACAATTGAGGAGAGAATGGCACTCAACGACAATATTATCATGCATTCCTCTCGAATGTGAATTCCCTTTGAGCTAATTAACCACATTAAACGAGTCGCATTCAATAGTGATTTTTTGGTATCCTTTATCCCAAGCAAGATTGAGACAATCTCTAATAGCCTAATGCTCAACCATAATAGAATTAGTAGTACCAAGAGAACAGACAAACCCCCCACACCATCTACCCAAGGATGTCACGAATGATGCTACCAGTTGCAGCCTTACCCAAATTACCTTTGCTAGCACCATCAGTGTTAAGCTTAACCACATCATTAGATGGAGCCTCCCAACTAACATCAATGTCTTATAAGTCACTTTGGTCAACAATGGATTAAGATTATCTTCCATGGCTTCTTTAACCTTTTTTTTAGCATAATTGATAAAGAAATGAATTCTAAAATTAGTAGGAACTTGACTACCTCTGAAAATAAAATTACATCTCCATTTCCAACTCCACCATAAAGTTAACATAAAAAACTCCTTCCAGTTGGGATAACGGGGAAAAGAAATACTAGGCAATAAATTAGCGGATAACAATTCCTTCCAATTTAAATTCTTAAGATTTTGAAATAGAGAAACAGGAAGGAAAGGTTGCCAAACCTGATTTATGGTTGTATAGTCTCTAAAAACATGCAACAGGTCCTCTGTATAACGGTTACAAGCTTCAAAAATAGCAACCCCACACATACCTCTTCTCATCTATTCATAATTAGTAAGAATTCGCCCATGATGAACCTGCCAAATGAAGATTTTCACCCTTTAAGGCACTTTCAAACTCCAAATAATACTCCAAATTTTGTCAATCCTCTGTTCATGGCTAGAATTCTGGATGTTGTAGGTAGATTTTATCGAAAATTCACATATTTTTTTACAAACCCCAACAATCAGAATCAAGCATGTACTCATCTAAACTCACCATAATGCTTGCTAGAGTGTTTAGGATCTCTTCCGGCAATAACGACAGTAACTTAGGCCAATCTCACCCGTTAATAGAGGACCAATAATCATCAACACAGCTGTATTACTCCACCAGCGATATAGGCCCTTTAATTTTAGAGATGAGAGAGAAGGGGCAAACCCAATTATCAATCCAGAAATGAATATCCTTCCCATTGCCTATTTTCTTGCGAAAACCCATGCCCAGGATAAGATTAGAGCTCACAATACCTTGCCAAATAGGGGAAGCATCCTATTTATGCTTAATATTGCAAATCGAAGCATCCATATGGAAGTATTTGCTTGTCAGAACACAAGTCCATAGACTGCTAGAGTCATGAATAAATATCCATACAAGCTTGGCAAGAAACCCCTTGTTCATTTGGTAAATCTTCAAAATACCGAGCTCTCTTTGATCTTTAGGCTTAGTGATGACATCCCAAGCCACTAGACTAATCTTCCTCCTGTCTATGGTACCTCCCCAAATAAAGTGTCTTATAATCCTCTCCAGTTCCTCAAAAAGATAGATGGGAAGAGGAATTGTATGCATAGAGTATAAAGGAATAAACTAAGGACACTTTAGGCAAGTGTGAGATGTCCCACAAAGGAAAGAGATTTAGCCTGCCATCCTTCAAGATTAGCCTTGACCTAATCGATGATATGAGAGAAAAAGCCTTTTGAAAGTCTTCCTTGAATAGCTGGAATACCAAGGCAGGATCCTAACTCAGACACAGCTAGAATGCTAGAAACACTTCTAATTCTATTCACCAAATCTTCTTTCACATTACTACTGAAGTGAATAATAGACTTTGTGAGGTTGACTTTCTCCCCTGACGCATTGCAGAAGTTGTTGAGAACTTCAAGAATTATATGCATTTGGTCCATTGACGCTTCTGTAAAGAAAATAAGATCATCAATGAAGAATAAATGAGTCAAATCAGGGTCATTTCTATTTAATTTAATAGGTTTCCACTTCCCTTAAATGATAGCAACTTCAACAAGATGAGGAAGTCTTTCCACACATAGCACAAAAATGTAAGGAGAGATGGGATCTCCTTGACGAATTCCCTTGTTGGGAATAAGAGGATCAAGTTGAATGCCATTCCAAAGAATTCACATAGACGGAGAATAAATAAATGCCATGATGTTATGGGTCCAAGTCTCATTCAACCCAACTACGACTAAGGTTTCCTCAATAAACTTCCAAGAGAGTCGATCGTAGGATTTTAAAAGATCAATTTAATTATCATATGACCTTCCCCACTTCTTCTTACGGAAATAATGAATGACCTCCTAAAAAATAACATTATCATTAATATTACAACCAAGAATAAAACTACTTTGGTTAGGACTAATAATACTAGTAATAATTCCTTTAAGCTTGTTAGCCATAGTTTTAATAATCAATTTGTAAAGAACATTACACAAGCTTATAGGATGAAAGTGCTTAACCAAAGTAGGGTTAACAATCTTAGGGATAAGACAGATTAAAGTATCATTAAAATGCTAAGGCAACACACCAGTACGAAAAAATCAAACATACAATTATAAATATTAGTTCCAAGGATACTCCATGCCTTCTGGTAGAAACCAATGCTAAAACTGTCAGGGCCCACCACTTTAGAAGGCACCATAGAAAACATGGCCTAAAGGGAACCATGTGGTCAAGAAAAACTGAATCATATTCCTATCCCTATTGGTAGAAAAAAGCTCTATAAAGAAACTTCTAACCATCTGTTGTAGTTGTGAGTCAAGACAAATTGAATCATAATCCCATCCCTATTGGTAGAAAAAGCTCCATAAAGAAATTTCTAATCATCTGTTATAGTTGTGAGTCATTCTCAATCAAAGTCCCAGTATCATCAAATAAAGAGGATATGTGAGTTTTGTTTCTTGATGATGGTGGAGACATGAAAAATCTCGTATTTCTGTCCCCCGAATGGATCCATTCTTTATGATTTTTTTGGCACCAAAAAATTTATTCTTGAAGGAGAACCTTGTTGAGATCTTCCTTTAAATCATTTTCCAGCTTAACCAGGCTCGAGTTAAATTTGGTGTCAACAGCCTTTTGTATTCTAGTAATACAAGCAAGGATCTTTTTTTTCCTATGGAATATATTACTAAAAGAATTCTCATTCCAATTATGAAGAGATTTTTTAAGATTGACCGAATTCTCCATAATTGAAATGTTATTATCCCAATTAGTTGCAATAATTTGAATGC
>CAOJBK011446901.1:0-11012 GCA_948294925.1 Codiaeum variegatum | reverse complement strand
CATTTTATGAATTAAACATCAAGACATGCTATAATCTTTGTAAATTTAATTACATGTTTAATTAAATCATTATTAATAATTAATTAAACTCTTTAATTAATTATTAATTTGCTAAATACAAACTAATAGGAATTGTAATATGGTATGTGACTTACTAGGTTCATGTTCTAATTAGCAATGGGATAAAGAAAACTCTTTTCTTCCTACTAAGTGTGTAATCCTCATTATACACTTAGTCTTATAAGTTGTGAGTGACATCTAGCATAACATATCACAACTACCTAATTAGAAATGAATATCGGTGAACATACCCTTGACATTGCATGGACCTCTAGATTATAATTATCGTGCACTTGAATCCCTTCCTTTCGAATTCTCGATCTTTATTAAGGTTATGGAATAATCAAACCCTATATGCCAGATCATATGACCTCTATCCGATGTAAGTTCTCGATAAACTCAATTCTTACTAGAAATACTTTCTAGTAAACCTTATCCATCTAGCCAGGGATTTACATATCAAGAATAAACAGAAGTCGTAGGATTCCTTCCTTGGTTAACCAAATTAATGAATCATTTCTTATTTGAACACTTATCCTAACATATCATTGATTATGGCCACTACATGCCTTATACTAATACATGACTAGCATCGGTATGTAAGCAGTAACAAACCATAGCCATCAATATTCTAGACAACATATCACTTCATGTCTAAGGATTATATGCCCAATCATGATTTAGATGATCTAATATTGAATAATTAGTAATGACCCATGTATCCATCACCTAAAATCACTATTCAATTTACTCATATCATGAGTATGCTCACGTGTTGTCGCGACATCACATGTCTGTAGTATGAGACTCACTACCTCTATAACAATAAGTATCTAATACTTATGATGGTATTCCGGATTAATGGCATCCCTACAAAGAATCCTATGACAATGAATAACCTTTAAAGTATCCGATAAATGACAATTTTTCACTCATATTCTCAAACTCTTTGAGAATATATTCCCTTATAAAATACTTAAGGGATATATTTACGTTTGATATATTCCCTTACAAAATACTTAAGGGACATATTTACGTTTGATACAAGAAATAATTTCATTTAAAGAACATGTATACTAAAGCCAGTTAGGTATTCCTTTACATTCACATGAAGAGTGTAAGCTCTAGGGCATACACTGCTAAAATGGTCTGCCACTAGCACTCAGCAAGGGCGTACATTAGGTTCTTATTAGGGGAACTCCCAACATCTTAATTAAGCCACCCCATCAGGTGGGCCGGAGCCATACGCTACGTAACAGCCTTATGAGCACTTAAAAAGGCTATCACATCACCAAAGCAGGATCTACTGCCTCTGAAGGTGAAATTGCCCTCCTACAGGGACATATTCAGTCCCATTATTTTCAATTCCTATTTTGTTACTAACTCTATTTTTTTTTGGCATAAAAATAAAGTATGAGTATGAGTGAAAAAAAATAGAATGGAAAAAGAAAAATAGAGAATACATATTGTCGAAAATCCAAGCCAGCTTGCATGTGCCTGGAGGTCCTCCAGCAAATCAGAGTTGGTGGGGGTATCCGACTCCTCTTTATCCACCAGTAAATTACCAGTTATATCCCACTCTAGTAATGGAATTGCAAGAGAATAAGATGGACCTGTATATGGCTTAGGTATGTTGCTAAGCAATTCCTCTATGGTGAAACTGACTTGCGGATTAGTGACAATGTCATCGAGTGGTGGGGCGGTAAAATCTGGAATCACTTCCCTTTCTAAAGATGCATTCAGCAGTGTAAAAAAGTTATCCTTCTCCTTAAAAATATCAACCGGCATCATCCAAAGCTTCTCTATGAATTAGAGAGGCAGAAAGGTAAAAGAAAGAACTTTGAAAGCAAAAGCAAGAAATGAAAAGTTGTAGGTGAAAATGAAAACTTCAAGTCCTTTTATAGGCAAATTCTCAACTATTGCATTAAATGCGTTCATACTTAGCAGTCACGTTTTTTACAAACACAAATCCTAAGGGGGCAATTGTGAACCCTAATTTTGGCACCATTAAATCTGGCCCGTTAATACGAGCTCATTGGATCTGACTAGGTTCAATTTAAGCTTTAAATGGACCTAAAAAACCCAAAAAAATTGAATCGATTCATAATGAGCCAGGCCCAGAATAATTAGGCCTAGAAACTCAAGCCTAAAATGACACATGCGTATAAGACCTCATGGATACATATCCCTCCTCACATATGCACATCCCTTCACATGCATGTGTATTTCCCCAGCACATGCACATCTAGCCAACTGCATGCACATCATGCCATGGACATAAGTTTTGGCCAAAAAGCACGTTGTCCCCAGGGTTTTTGGCACAATTTTCTATAAATTCTGACTTTTCCATAACAATTGGACATATTTTTTAATTGAGTTCCAAACGCAATCAGACTTATTTTGCAACCACTAAACACTCCTAAACACTTCCCGAACATAATAATTTCCTCTCAATTGACCCGAGTCCTCAGAATTGCAATGGTTCCTATGGTTCATATTAGTTCAACAATTCAGTCCATCCTATTCCAGTTCAGATTGTCCCCGTTGCCCTCCGAACACAACGAAGATTTGTTCTAGTTTCATCAAGCCCTCTGATCCTCCAATCCCAAAACCTCAAAAAAAGGTAAAATTGGTAAAATATGCTTTTCTCCTTGAATTTACTATTTTAAACCCTTTAAAACTAAATTAACGCATTTTTATCATAATTCAATTTTAAGCCCTTTAATTCAATTTAAGGCATATTTTTTTGAAAATTTGTTTTTCATAAAATGAATCCAATTAAACCCTAAAAAGAACTTAGGTAATCAGTTCACAATCATAATAAAATTTTTTATTAATCGAAATCTAAAATGGTTAATAACCTACTTGGTTAACAATTTTATTAATTAAAATTGATTAGCTACTGAACATCCAAACCACCACACTGTAATAAAAACAACCCCCACCCTTTGTGAGAATGGAGAATGGCGTGAGGTTTAATTCCCATTCAAAGGGATATGTCGGCAAGCCTTCTAATGGCTTCAACTCCGAAACTTAAATTTCCTTTTGCTCTTTTTACTGTATTTTATTTTATTATTTTCAGTATTTGTATTGTTGTATTTATTTCATTATTATTATTGGATGTTGATTATGTATTGGGGGAATGTGTGCCCTTCCCAGATTATAAGACTAGATGGGAGATTCCCTAATTTCAATTATTTTTGCCTTTGTAATTTTATCAGTTTCTTTGGGGTGTTGTACCTTCCCTGGAACCTAAAATAGGCCAGAGAAAGGACTCCAAGCCAATTTTGTCTTTACTATTTTGTGTGGTTGCCATTTGCATTATAGCGTGTTCATGAATCATTTTAGCATGCTTAACTGTTCATGCATACATGAAAATTACTTTTAATCAAATCGTATTATTTTAAACCAAAAGTTACTATATAAAATGTAAAAACTATTTTCATAAAAATTGTTCTATCAGATCGTGAATCCCTGAGCTCCCTTTGGTTCAAAAGAACAACCATTTCCTAAAATTAGGTAAAGTATTCTATTTTTTTTGAAAAATGGAGTTAATTCAAAATTGTTTCTTAATCACCATAGAAAAAACTATTTTCTTACAATATTAGGTGGCGACTCTGTACACTTAACACACTACGTGCATGCCAACGAACATATATGGATGAACAAATGTGGGACCGGACCACAATCCGCAATGCCATACTCAATCCGACCCCCTGCGGTTAGTTTCCTTCAAGTCATAAGCTCTGAGGTGTGTTGGAAGATCCAATGAACCGCTCAAAGGGGTCTCATAGATGCTCCATCCTTTAGGCATTGACAGTGAGCTCCTTGCTCAGCTCTTCCAATAGTTGCTTATTGGTGCATCTCTAACATGGTTTATTTAATTAGATGACTCTAAGAAATTGAAATAGGAGTCAATTTGTATTGAATTTATAAAATAATACTCATATAATCAAGAAGTTGATATTAAGAGAAGTGTCCTTGAAGCTACTAAGCAACAACCAAAAGAGACATTCTTTGCATTCATTACCAAATATAGGAAGAAAGTCTCCCAAATGGTGAACTTGCCAAGAGAACCCGAATAAATTGACATAGTTGTTAAGATTTTTTCACTTGTGTATCTAGATAAAATGATGACACATTACTTTCCCAATTTCAAAGCTCTGGTTCATGTCGGTACACTCCTTAAAAATGGGGTTGATTCTAGCCTCATCAAAGATGAAACTCAAACTTTGTTTTCACATTTCAAGAAAACTAAAAGTACTAGAAAGAAAGGTGGGGTGAATGTAATTTTGGCCTATAAACCCTTCCAAATCAAAAGAAGAGAGTTCACCAACCTAAGGGGGCTGCCATTGAGTTTCATCCTAAAACAATGCCTAGAAAAGGTTGCATTCTAAGCATTGGAACCCAAGCCCATTATGAATTGACTGCCGAAAAATTGTAACATATTTGAGAGGTGCGATTATCACCAAAGGCTCCGGCACAAAATTGATGATTGCGAAGCCCTTAGGCATAAAATACAAGATCTCATTGATGTTGATGAACTCCTATTATGTACTGCCAACATTAGTACAAATCCCCTATCAGAGAATAACTTGAATGTAATCATAAATGAGTTTAAAGAGGGGGATCCCATGCATCTCATTACGGATGCTATGCTCTTGAGAAATTATAACTATAATCGAAAGGGCCAATCTTCCTTAGAGAGGCCTTTCTTCTCAAATTGCTCACTTCTGATTGGCTAACCTTTTTTGGGGAAGTCAATCCATAATGATTATTGCTGTGTTATCATTAACCTAAGGCATTTAGGAGATGAAATAAATGCCATTACTAGAAGTGGGCGGATTACATAAGCTTCTGCTGCTCCCCCATCTACAAGCAGACCTACATCCTAGAATAAGGGGATTTTTGAGCCTAAAGCGAACCCTAAAATTAGTTGAAAAAGACTCTGGCTAATATTTCCATCTAAAGCCTGCTCACATTATCCTACCCTCAATACCAAGCTCTTTGTAAGGTGTTGAGAAAGTGCCAGACTTCACCTTACATCTGTTATGAAACTCTAGTTGTATTAATCATAAGCTCTATGAAGGAAATGTCAGTCTCTTTCTCTAACAATGGGATCCCACTGGGGGCCTACATAATGATACCTTTTATATCACAACTATTACAAGGGAGAAAACTATCTCATGACTCTGGTCAATAATGGGTCTACACTCAATGTATGCCTAGTAAAGGTTGTAAGCTACTTGGGGTTAAGTGCCATTGATTTCACCCTTTCTAATCAAGTTGTGTAGGCTTATGACAACTCAAAAAGAGACATTTTGGGGGTGGCAACACTGACAATCACAATGGGTCAGACCACTTTCAAAGTACCCTTTTAAGTTATTGATGTGCCTTCATACTTTAATGTGCTTGTGGGAAGACCTTAGATCCATCAGGCTAAGCATGTACCATCGACCTTACATCAATAGGTTAAGTTCCTACTAAACAATGGTATTGTAACTATCAAGGCTGATAAGTCTAGTAAATTTAAAGTCCCAGACACTGTCCCTAACTTGGAAATTCAGCCTAAGTTGTTAGAATATCCTTTACTTGACTTCTTATTTATGCAATTCATTAAGGTTAATGATGATATAAAAGAACCAATCTCTTCAGATTTTAATCTATACTACTATCCAATGATTGGAAACATCCTCAAACATATGGCCTACTTTCCTAGAATGGGCTTGGGTAAAAACAATAAGGGATGAAGTTATTTGATGAATACCTATCCTTAATCCCACCATTTAGTTTAGGCTACTAGCCTATTGATGAAGAAATTGCGGTAAAATCCCGACAAGAAAGGTCCTTAATTGCTAGAAAAGGGGGTGAAAATGACTATCCCCTAAGGCCTTACTTTAAACCCTTAGTAGATATTTTGTCAAAGAAGGGGATATGGTTCCTTATTATGTTTTCCTTGAACCATGGATCTGCCCAGTGACTATGGTTAGGATGCTGAGATCCAAGTTATTCTCTGATGTGAAGCTGACCACTGAAGACTGGCAGCCCCTATACTTTTTAGGTAATAACTATAAGGATAACATGGAAGCTAGCCTTTTTGGTGACTTAGCTGTCCTAAACAATAAGGAGGAAAAAATGGCATCTCCACCTTAATCAAGTCGACTACTGGAAAAGTAAAAAACTGGCACTTTGAAGGTCATGCTAAAGTTGCTAAGTCTGAATCAGAAATTGAGTTCGATTCTAAGTCTTGTTCTAATTCCGAGTCTTCTTCTTCCTCTTTTGAGTTAGAATCTGATGTAATTGGTCCATCGAGTTTTAATTATGAATTTAATGTAATTGTGGACAATTCCCCTATTTTTATTATAAACTACCAAATTTTCTTATTACGAGCCTATCTCTCTGTTTTCTTTTGATTTTCCAATTGATGAATCTAATCTAAAAAAAACAAAAGAAGAGAATAAAATAATAAATGAAATAAAAGATGAAGTTAAAGGTCTCATAAACACTTGCACTTATGACATGTTTAAAAACACATACATTGCATCTACATGCTTGAACAAACAGGACACTAAATTAGCCATGAAAATATTTAAAGACTGCTTTGCCTGACAGTCTAGCGAAATGAACGGACTCGATCCAAGCATCGCCATCCTTTAGATTCTGACATATCTATATTGCAAGCCTGTCAAACAGAAGCTCAGGTGTATGAAACTAGCTTGGTTCATTCCAATTAAGGAAGACATAGGTAAGAAGCTTTCCCATAACTTCATTAAGCTAATCAATTATCCTTCCTGGTTAGCTAAGATTGTCCCAGTACCAATGAAAGATGGGAAAGCCAAGATGTGTGTGGAGGATCAAGACCTAAATAAGGCATCCCCTAAGGATGATTTTCCACTATCACACATAGACCTTTATGCCGGTACACTAGCTGGCTTAGAGATGCTTTCCTTAACTGATATGCGGACGGGGTACAATCAAATCTTAGTTCATCCTTCAAACAAAGAAAAGATAACCTTTATTATAGAATAAGGCATTTATTACTACAGAGTAATAATGTTCGAACTAAAACATGTCACAACTACTTACCAGAGAATGATTACCACAAATTTCCATGACTTGATGCATAAAGAGGTGGAAGTATATGTTAATGACATGCTCATTAAGGGTGCAACTTTCGAATAGTATCTGCAGGCATAGGAGAAGTTCTTCCTTAGACTTTTTCAATACAATCTAAAATTGAACCTCAATAAATGCATATTCGGAGCCTCATCTACAGTGTTCCTAGGTTACATGGTTATTAAGAAAGGGGTTGAAGTCCATCCTGCCAAGTCCAAATCTATCCTTGACATGCCACCTCCTAAAATTGAAAAGGAGATCAGAGGCTTTCTAGGTCTCCTCCAATACTTCAGGCGGTTCATTCATTAATTAGCAAACACTTGTGGACCAATATTCAACCTGCTTAATAAGAACTCTTATAAATAGTGGGACGAGGAGTGTTAGAGAGCCTTTGAATAGATTAAGAAGTACCTTCTAAGCCTAACAATTTTATAGCCTCCTAAGCCTAGTCAACCTCTACTACTTTACTTGACTATTATTGAAGAAGCCATGGGGGCAATGCTGGTACAGAATGCCCCAGATTTCTATATGGAGAATGCCATCTATTACTTAAGCAAGAGAATGTTGGCTCATGAAATCAAGTACAAGTATATCAAAAAGCTCTACCTAGCTCTAGTATAGGTCTGCCATAAGTGTCAAGAGTATGCAAAGCTCTAGAAGCTCCCCTCTTCACTTCTTAATCCAATCTATACACCTTAGACCTTCGAGGCTTGAGGAATCAACATCATTGGTAAGATTTCATCTAAGTCATCAGCCAGCCATGAATGTATCCTAGTCTCCATCGACTATTTCTTCAAATGGGTCGAGTTGCACCTTACCAAACTCTTGACTCAAAAAAGGTAGCTCAATTCATTAAGATGAATATCATTGCCAGTTATGGCATCCCACACGAGATTATATCAAACAATAATTCTCACTTTCAGAAAGAAGTAGCTTCCCTCTTGAACAAGGAAAAGATTGAGCATCATAGGTCTTCTCTATACAAACCTCAGACTATTGGCACAATTGAAATTGTCAATAAAGTAGTAAAGAACATGCTTCAGTAGATAATCAGCAATCACAAAGGTTGGCACCTACATTTTCAAAGTGCCCTCTTTGGGTACAGAACCATGTATAAGTGGGCTACTAGACCCAAGCTATATTCATAGGTCTATAGAATGGAATTAGTCCTCCTCATAGAGCTAGAAATTCAGACAGCTAGAGTTCTTCAAGAAGCTTAGATTACCGAGCTCAACTAGCAACAAGCATACTATGATCAGTTCAACTCAATTGATGAGAAAAGGATGGAAGCTCTCCACCATACTCATAATTATCAGATAAGACTTGACAAACACTTCAACAAAGGGTTTTGATTCACAATCTTCAGGAAGGTGATTTGGTCCTAAAATAAACCAAACAAGTTACAAACAATCCTCAAGGGAAATTCAGATCTCCTTAGAGTGGACCATACATAATCAAGAAGATCATGTCAGGTGAGGGAGTCATGCTAATGGATATCGATGGCAATGAGTTCAATCATCTGACCAACCTCGACTAGCTCAAGAAGTACTTCGTATAGTTTTCTTATTGCATAAGCATGCATTCATGCATCGTTATTTTTGTAATAAGAACAATGTGGACTTGATTCTTCAAAATCATAAGTTGTATTCTAAATTCAAAATTTCAAAATTCAATATAAAGAGATACGTAGGCAACCCTCATTAGGTATGGTCCAAAACATTCAATAAAATCAAATCTTTCATTCACTCACTTTTGGGCTCTTTAATATTATGTGTATGAGTTAAAAAGAACAAATAGAAAAAAAAATGAAACCTGCTAAGTTGAAAACCCTAAGGGTGGCTTAGGAAAAATTAAAGGTACAACCTACTAGACTAAAAACCAAAAAGGCAGTCTAGGTAATAACAAAGGCAGCTTGCTAAGTTGAAAACCCAAAAAGGGCAGCTTGAGCAAAAGTAAGAGCTTAAACAAAAAAAATCAAGGTCTTATTCATCTTCTGGAACATTCAAAATAATGTATTTGAGATAGAAAAACTAAAAGAAACAAAATAGAAAAAATCAAAATTCTTATTCTCAAAAGAAAACACTAAGTCTAAATCAGACACAACCCTCAATCTCGAACAAAAGAGCATAAGGCTTTAGCTTCTCCTTTGGCCAACATGCCTTGATCTACCACTCATTGTACTTAGACAGCTTTACATAGTCATCACCTAGGATCACCATTTCTCTCTTAAAGTCTCTGATTTGACAGGAGTGAATAGCTAGCCACTCAGTCATTTAGTGAAGGAAATGTCAAGGAGTTGTACAGCGGAAGCAAAGGAGGAATCACACGAAATTGAAAAAAACTTCGACATTTAGATTCGAAAGCTTTTTCAAAAAATTTAGTTTTGTTAAAACTTTTTTAACAAAATAGGTTAGGCAATTTTTCAAACTATTTGAATCATTGCCCTAACATAGGATTTGAATACTTAAATATTCTGTCAAAATTCTTTTATTAAAAGATTTAGAAATTTCCAAACTCTTTGAAAATTAGTTCTATGTTAAACTTCTTTTAACATAGAGAGTTTATTCATTTATCAAACTCTTTGATAAATGTCTAAACCCAGGTTTGGAGCCATAACTTCAACTAATGATATAATTACCAATTTATGTGTAAAACACAAATTAAACAAAGAAAGGTTAGAAGTATTAAATACCTCTCATCCTCCTTCGTTAAGCTCCCCAAATGTGAATTCTCTAGCTTGAGACACACCTAGCTTTTCCTAAAAGCTTGATCTCCTCTTCCCTTCAAGAAACTTTAACCTTCTCTCTTTGGTTGCCCAAGTTGTTAGTTCTTGCTTCTCTACTTGAAAACTTTAGATTAATGGATTGGTTTTAGAATTTCAAGCTCATCCACACTCATTTCTTAAAGGGTAATAGAAGAAGGATTTATGCTTGACGAACACTTTTTCAAAAATAAACTATCTCTCTTTGTTTAGTATGAATTTGAAGCTTTCTCTCTCTAACTTTTAGAGACTATCTCTCTCTAACCCAAGGAAGAAGGAGATGAATAATTCTTCTTCAAACTTGGGTTGAGTGTCTTGTGTTAGAAAAAAAGATGACACTAACCTATTACTATCCACACTTATCCAACAACCTTTCCTTAAATTAAGAAAAAGTGTAGAGAAAGATAGGTTGCTTTTTCTAGTTGATAATTGACTATTTAACTAATCAATTAGTCAATCAGATTAAGCACATAAGTAGTAAGAATCACTTTAAACCTTAATTGACCACATCTAATATTGATTAAGCTAACATCTCATGTTAAGCTTAATTATTTTATTTATTTTTCCAAAACCATTTCCATTAGTTATGCCCGTTCGTGTCTCATGCAAACTATGAATTAATTAAAATTATTCATTTAGGAATTAAATTTTAGGACATGCTAGGATCTTTGTAAATTTAATTTTAAGTTTAATTCAATCATCATTAGTAATTAATTAAACTCTATAATTAATCATTCATATGATTCAAGCTATGGGAATTACTATATGGTGTGTGACTTACTAGGTTCATGTTCTAATCAGCAATGGGATAAAAAAAACCTTTTCCTTCCTACCAAGAGTGTAATCCTCATTACACTCTTAGTCCCACAAGTGGTAAGTGATGCCTAACATAACATATCATGACTACCTAATTAGAAGTGAATGTCAATAATTATATCCTTGACATTGCATGTACCTCTCGATCATACCTAACGTGCATTTAAGTCCCTTCATTATAGATTTCTGATCTTAGTTAGGATCATGGAATGGTCAAACCCTACATGCCAAATCATATGACTTATATCGGGTTTGAGTT